>JAXGGT010000116.1:7673163-7724177 GCA_035583425.1 Marsdenia floribunda | reverse complement strand
CTGTATGTTAAAATTTAAAAAAAAAGATTTAGGATCTATTTTAATTATTCAAAATATTTAAGGGACTAAAATGGCCAATTTTCCAATACTTTATCTTTTTTTTTTTTTTTTTTTTTTGTGTCCTCTGTGATACTTTGCAAACTAATGAAATACCATTGAATGCAAGAAAGACGAAGCCTTTCCCTTTCGCTTTGTGCAGTAAAATTAGGTATTATATATATAACTTCTTGGGCACAATTCTCACAATTAATAATCATGCTTTTAGGAAAAAAAAAAAAAAAAAAAGGAAAAAGAAATGATATACGAGAAAAGCAAATTGACTTGTTACACTACTTTATGAGAGACACATAATACTACAGTTGCACTGAAAATTTTCTCGTGAGTGCTATATTTCTCCTTCCAGAGGACAAGTTATTCTCAAGAAACATATAAGAATCAATTTTGCTGTGTTGCTCTCCCCTAAGGGGGAATGTTTAAAATATATATATATATATAATACACGCAAAAAATGTATCGAATGGTATAAAAGTATACTATAATACAGTTGACCATGAAAGGAAAATTATTAACAAAAAAAAAAGACCAAAAAAAGGCAGAAACGTTATGAAAAATTGTTTACCAATTCCCGACTGAATCGATGTGTTCATGTTGTGGCAATCGTGTTTGAATATTGGAGGTTTGTGGGAATGGCAATGGAAATGGCTGATCACTGGGAACAAATGTTGGCTGAGAGAGGAGGCTCGGTGAAGAATACACATTATGGTGGTAATTAGGCATATTTGGCTTTTGATGATGATCATTATTCCTTTGCTGCTTTGGAACATTAAGTTTCTCCCCTTCCAACTCTCTATATTTGTTGAGGTACTGTTTCAATGGAGTTACGTAGTCTTCAAAACCAAGAGTTGTGATGGCCCAAATAATGTCATCTCCATTGATTGTTTTCCTCTTTTCCCTTTGGCACTTATCAGATGCTTCGCCAGTAATAAAGCTAATGAATTCCGAGACACATTCTTGAACTGTCTCTTTCGCATCTTTTGATATTTTCCCGTTACCTGGAATGAACTTCTTCATGATCCGTCCTACGTTAGCAATCGGAAGAAACCTGTCCTGTTCCTTGTTATTATTGGTTGCTGGGCTGCTACCACTGCTGTTGTTGTTGTTGTTCTTCCTGCATCCCTTTGCGTAGAAATTCTGATTGCTGTTATTAGCATTGGAGATTGGAACGAACGGATCTTGTTCTTTGGTAGTGTTGTTGTTGTTGCTGTTCTTGGCCCGCGGTGCAGTACTGGACAAGAAATGTGATGGAATATTGTTATTAATAGTCGATATCGGGGGAAGGAGAAGATCAGCCTGTTCCTTGTTTGTAGTACCTGATGATGTTGTTGTTGGGATCTGAAGAAATTGATCAACTTGTTCATGGTTGCAGCTGCTACTGTTATTGTTGCACATCCCGTTTGTGGACAAATGGTGAATAATATTATTAGGAGTGGTAGTGGTGGTGGGAGTGGTTGGGAGGAATGGATGATCTTGTTTATCATGGTTGGTGGTGGTGGTGGTGGTGGTGGTGGTGGTGTTATTATTATTACTATCATTACTATTATTATTATTATGATTGTCACTATTGCCACTTTTTGAGCGTTGATTTTCTAAGATTTCTTCATCAACCAAATCTAACCCTATTTCACACCCCTCGTTTCCCATCTCTTTTCCCATTACCATGGATGACTGCATATGGTGATGGAAATTTTTCCATTTTTTATTATTATTTGAAATTTATATTCGGATGAGAAATTTTGGCATCAAAAGCTTCATTTTAGGCATGTTAAGTGCAGCACAACAGATTTAAGATGATTGTTTTTCCTTCAGACTCGCTCTCCTCATTGCAAGATTTTCTAAGAATAACTAAATATACTTCAGTTACTATTTTTAGAAACTATACTTCTTCTCTTTCCCTATTTATTTATTGTAATCCGTTTTCTAACTATATTTTTCTTTAGGCATATTGATTATTTTCATCCCTTAACTTTACTTTTAGTGAATGTTAGGTTTTTAAAATAATATTATATATATATTAACCTTTCAAAACTCTTACGATTATTAATTTTGATAAAATAAGTTTTACCCTAAGTAAATTAATGTTTGACGTTATATTTGGTCCCTTAATTCATTTGTTTTTTTTTTTAATATTAAATTTTTTAAGTTAATATTTATAGAATAATCTTCTATCAATTAAGTTAATTGTGAATGTCAGTCGAAGTGAAACTTATTTATATATGCAAAACAAACAAGACATGGGTAAAAAGGGAATCCACCAATTAAAAATAAAAAGCTACTTTGGCCAATATTAACTATTAATTTAAATGAGGAAACAAACTATTTTATAAAAATTAATAATTTAAGAGATTTAAAAACTAAAAATATATATATATATTTGAGGGACCTAATAATAATAAAAAAAAAATGTTTGACTAACATTAACGAATAAGGACATTGACAAAATGATCTATTTTACCAAAATTAATAACTTAAAAAATCTAAAAGGCTAAAAAAAAAAATTAAAAGGATCTAATGTACGCCACATATAAAGGTGAGAGGTGAAAGTTACCAATTTACCCTTTTCTTTTATTATAAATTTAAATTAAGCAACTATTAATTAATCTATACTCTCTTAATTATGTAAAAATTTTACACTCTAAAACTAATGACCTATTTAAACTCCAACTGAAAGAAACAATCTATAAACAGTCCTGTTATATGAATAGTATGTTTTTTATAACAAGAGTTAGGGTTCAAAGTTTGAAATTTTATAAAATATATTTAGTATGAGAAGAATAAACGTCTTCAAAAATTGCAAATCATTTAAAGAAAAGAGAAAAATAAAACAGATTTAAAATATAAATTAATAATAATCTTATAATTAAACTTAAAAAAAAAAAAAAAAAACTTGTTCTCTTATTATTTATTGTATAATTAAGATAATTTTGGGATAGTTTTATCATTATTATTAAACTTAGGGAAATCTTTCACATAATATTCCTATAATTAGCTAAAATGTGTTTGAAGATTTTCTTGCATTTTTAAAATGATTATTTGATGAAATATATACATGTTCTTTTATAGAAAGTTTTAGGATAATTTGCTCAAATTTTCACCATATTTATATTTTTGTTTTAGTTGGTCCATTCTATATAATTTTCAATGAAATTGTCTTTTAGTAATTTTCGACTAACTAAATATAATTTTATCCTTTAACATAATATATATATTGATCGGGCCAAAGTTTTCTAATCAGGTTTTTGTCTCCAAATGCACAGGTTTGAAGGTGATACCCATGCTCCCTTCAAACCTGTGCATTTGGAGACAACAACCTGATTAGGAAACTTTGGCCCGATCAGTTGCTTCCATTACCAAAAAACTACATTACAACTTCCTTTCCTTCTTTGAACATTAAGCTTGTCTAACAACTGGGTTCCCTCTTTACCAACAGACATCCAAGTCATTCCAACCCTTTTTGGTAGGCAAGCCCTTATTATACTTTCCACTTTCACATCATTGTGAGACTCATGGTTTCAAAGTGTCACTCTCAACGGTCTGTAGGGAAGGATAAGAACCCTCCAGCTAACAGAGAAGCCTTGCCTGTGCTGGAAACCCCATATCAGAGGAGGCCGGCATTTGAAAGACTAGGCGTCTCTCCCCCGGATTGAGAGAGCAGCTAAACCAGAGAAGATCTTCCTTGAAATCCACATCTAATCACCATGCAGAAAATGACACAACGCGTGAGCTCCACGCAAAAATGGAGCATCTCTGAAAGGAGAACGAACTAATGAAGCAATACATGCAGTTGAATGCAGAAATGCAGGCATTGGGTAAAGCCTTACCTCTCCCTATCTTTGTCACTCAAGAAAGGGAGAAGCATCCCACTGAGAAGCTGGTTAACACGGTGCCAAGCAAAACAATTCAGCGGGAAGAGAGGCCAAGGCCGAGCCAATCTAGACCTCGAACACGAGTACTACCACCTTCACGAACGAGGAGTGAGATGGGAGAATCTCATCACTCTCCTCGTCACCAGAAAACGTAGCTGGTATATGTGAAGGCCACCTCAAAAAGGCTTTGCACGAAGAGATCTCCAGCGCCAACCCAACGACTATCCTCGATGATAAAAAGGTCAGTGGAGATAGAAACTTTCACATGATGTATCCGAGAGCTAGCCCTAGACCCTAGCATCCGAGTACCTCAGTTCGTTCTCTACGTTGGGAAATCTCGCCCCCAAGAGCATATATGCAGGTATAAATTTGCCATGGGCCTAGTCACCAGCGACGAGGCATACTCTACAAGGCCTTCTCCAATACGTTGTCCAAAAAGGCCCTCACGTGGTTCATCTCACTGAAACCAAACATGGTGGACTCTTGGAGCTCGTTAGAAAAACTGTTCTTGGACAAGTTCAGCATTGCAGGAAACTATCCCCAAGTCCCAGGGGGAACTTGGCTAATGTGAAACAGAAGAAGGGTGAGTCACTGCTATTATATCTTGAAAGGTTCAAGAGAATCTATGACAACAACAAGGGACTCAACGAGGACACCGTCCTCACCTTTTTTGAAAGGGGATTTAGGTCCCTCATGCTCTTCACTGAGCTTCAACTGTGAAGGCCAAGCACCTTCTGCGGGATGTTCAACATTGCGAGAAAGGTGGCTTTGGCCGAGGAGTTTGCAAACATGAGGCGGGAAGGGCACCGAATGGAAAAGGACCAGGGGTGATACAACAACGACTCTCATGAAGAGACAAAAGGAGAATCCTCAAAAAGTGAAATTTTCATCCCCCTGAATGTCCCGAAACATACTTTAATGTTGCTATATAAAGAAAAGCATAGAGTGCGAGATCCCTTCCCACTAAATCCTCTCTCAGCAAATAAGAGGGACAAGAGCAAATTCTGCGACTTCCACAATGACCACGGCTACACTACGAAAGATTACACCCAACTGACGAGGATAATTGAGAAACTCATCCGGTGAGGTTCCTTATCCGAATATAGGGCTGACAGCACCTCGCGGATTAACAAGGCAAGCTCAAGCCGAGAGCGGTTCATTGATGTGATCATGCCTAAAATTACTTCGATGAAGCTTCGTCCTCAAATACACTACCTTAATTTTGTGTACAACATTCCAAAATATTATGGGGAGCAGGGAACAATATCTTTCACGAAGGCCGAGATAGCTCCCACAATGGAAGCAAGGTTGAGCCCAATCGTTGTCGAAGTACACCTCACCACGTCGGGCATTGACAACTATCTGGTGAGAAGAATATTCGTCGACACAGGGGCCTCCCACGACATTCTCTACTATCGATGTTTTAAGGAGATAGGATTAACTGATCATTAGCTCAAACCGGATTCCATACTCTTAGAGGGCTTCACTTCGCATAAAATTGAGGTCAAGTCTACAGTCGAGCTCAATGTCACCTTCAGGCAGGAAAATCTCGCTAAAATGACGAAAGTCAAGTTCTATGTTGTTGATATTGACTCTCCTTATAATGTAATCCTAAGTGCCCTGGCCCAGGCCAACCTCAAGATGGTCATCTCTATGCCTCATCAAAGGATAAAATTCCTAGTGGGAGATAAGGTGGCCTCCATCAAGAGCAACCCATGGACCTTGTTCAACTTCCTAGTCAAGACCAAGATATGCTTGCTCTTGTCGAGATGGCTGATTCTACTGAGGTTGAAAATGTCGAAGGCCTAAAGTTCGGGGAAGTGACCTAAACTGGGATGCAATTAGGCGATGTGCCTGAGGGGATTCCTTTGAAGTACCTCATCAGGAGCTAGTTCCCCCTCAATAACTTTTCTTTGAAAACCAATTAGTTGACTGAGGAGGAGTTGAGTGTTTATAGGTGTGATCTGCTCATCGATACTGGAGTTTACAAATTTTCCTTAGAACCTAGGGTAGCTAGCTTGTCTTCCAATGTTACCCCCGTTCCCCTTGCTCACTTCGATGCGGGACCTCGGTGTATGCTGAAGACTTGGCTAAAAGGGCCAATATCTAATTCAAGAGGGGAGCTGGTCATATGGTTAGGTAGCTGCATTACCATTTCGAGGATAAGGCTCCTCTCTTCTAAGCCTTCAATAGAGATTTCGGCTGAGCCTGCTAGCAAGGAGGGGGCCCCTTACGTCCCCTTTGATAATGAAGAACTGAAGATGATTACAGATCTCGATGCTGTCTGGATTCCTCCTCCTCTTGAGCAACCTAGCTTTTGGAACCTCTTGCATTCACTGCCTCCAACTCCAACTGAGGAAGTCTTTAGTTCTATTGCGGAGTAGCTACTATCATATATTTTCTCCTCGATCGACCTCCCCTTTTCTGACTCTAATTTCTCTCCTTTTTGATGATGCTAACTCTATCACTTCATGTGGGGGCTATTAGTTATTTGTAGATGAACAATTTTTATCTTCGACTTTTGCCTTGGAAGGAGTATATATTTTGACTTTGATACATAAACGTTTTTTTTTTTTTGTTTTTTTTTTAAGATAAATGGAATCAAGATAATAGACTCCGCGCCTTTGACTGTTAAGAGAATGAATTCACAAAATATTCATCAATTTTTGAGCTCGGTTTTTCTTCGAATTAAGGCAATGAATTCATAGAATTTTTACCAAGTCTTGAACTTAACATGTTATAAAATTAGAGTAATGAATTCATGACATATTTACCAAGTCTTGAACTCGACACTTTACAAAAATGAAGTAATGAATTCCTAAAATGTTTTCCAAGTCTTATACTCTGCACTTTGTAAAAATTAAAATAATGAATTCATAAAATGTCTACCAAGTCTTATACTCGGCACTTTATAAAATTAAAGTAATGAGTTAGTAAAATGTCTGTCAAGTCTTATACTCGGTACTTTGTGAAATTAAAGTAATGAGTTCGTAAAATGTCTACAATTCCTATATTCGGTACTATCTATCCGCTATGGTCCTTCCTAGTTCGGATAGTTTGGTGGTCTCGATTTGTCTTGCAGTGCCCTTGATTTTTCGGAATACCTAATCGCCAATATGCAGTGGTCTCCGGATGACATGCTTGTCGTGTGTTACCTTTGTGCTCTGTTTGTAAGCTTCAGATTAGAGTCTAGTTGCTCTCCTCCTTCCTTGAGTTTGCTTTATTGGTTGCTCTCCTCATTGTAGGATAGAACTCAGTGTGTGGGCAATGCGAGCTTGATTGAAGCAATAGCTTCATATCCATAGACCAATAAGTACGGAGTTTCTCCCATGGGGCACCTAGTCTAAGTCCATATTGCCTATAATGCGGAGTTGAGCTCTTCGACCCATCTGTTCGATTTGCCTTGTAAATTCTTCTTGAGGGATTTAAGGTCGAGCTTGTTCACTGCTTCTGCTTGTCCGTTTCCTTGTGGATGGGCGACAGATGATTTCCAGTATTTAATGCCTAATCGTTCGCACCTAGCTGTGAAATTTTTAGAGAATTACGTGCCATGGTTGGAGATCACGACCCGTGGGACTCCGAATCGACAGATGACGTGGTCGTGGAAAAAGCTCCATAAATTCTCCTCCGTTGGGCGCCTTAGTGGCTTTGCTTTGATCCACCTCAAGAACTAATCCATCATAACCATCATGTACTCATGTCCACCTCGTGCTTTTGAGAATTTTCCCATCATGTCAATTCGCCACATGTCGAACGACCATGTCTGGACCACTGGTGTTTGCTCTATAGATGGCAATCTCGGAATGTCTCCGTATATTTGGCAAATTTTGCATTTTCGCACTAGATCTTTGGCATCTTGGCAGAGTGTGGGCCAGTAGTAACCTTGGTGGAGGACTCTCTCGGCTAAGGCACAGACCCCTGGATAGCCACTACACACCCCTTTGTGTAATTCCTCAAGGAGAGGTTTTGTCATTTCTGACGAGATGTAGCGTAGCGGCCTCATGAAAGAACGTCAATATATGATATATTTGTGAATGATGTATCTTGCTGCTTGTCTGCAAACTAGTCCAGCTTCTTTGTCGTCCTTAGGAAGAGTGTTGCCGTCTATGATGAAGTCTTTTATTTTGTCCACCCACATTTTTGCAGCTGACTAGATATCTAATACAAGCTCGGCCCTTTTATAATTGAGATGGTGCGGACTTTGATGTTGAGGTCGTAATCATTCATGAGTTCTCCCCGATGCGACCTTAGCGAGATATTCTGCTAGAACATGCACTACAAGAAAACAAGTAATTTGCGACGGCCAAATATGTCGCTAAACACTCGTTGATTTTGCTTGCTGACGGATTAGCGACTGCTAAAACCCTCGCTATATACATCATCGCAGATACGGACGACCACCCAAAGCCCTCGCTATTTGCGATCACTTAGCAAGGGTCGAGCGGTGGTCGAAATATTGGTCAATGTGAGGGTGCAATCAAAGGTGGCGATGGCTCAACGATAACCTTTTTTAATTTAAACGTTTAATTTAACGATAGCTTAGCAAAGGCCAATTTATATGCTTTTTTAGATCTCTTTAATTTCAACGACGTCTTAGCAAGGGTTTGCAATTAATTTTTGAAGTTTTATTCATTTCAGCGACAATTTAGCGAGGGTTTCAAAATTAATTTTTAAAATTTTTTCAACAACAGCATAGCGAAAGCTTTGAAATTAATTTTTAAATTTTATTATTTCAGCGACAGCTTAACGAAGGTTTCAAAATTAATTTTTAAATTTTATTTATTTCAGCGACGGCGTAGCAAGCACTTTGAAATTAATTTTCAAATTTTATTATTTCAACGACAACTTAGCAAGGATTTGAAATTAATTTTTCAAATTTTATTTATTTCAACAATGGTATTGCGAGCGCTTGAAATTAATTTTTAAAATTATATTTATTTCAACCATGGCTTAACGAGGGCTTTGAAATTAATTTTTAAAATTATATTTAATTCAACGACAATGTAGCAAGAGCTTTAAAATTAATTTTTAAATTTTATTTATTTCAGCGACAGCTTAGTAGAGACTTTAAAATTAATTTTTAAAATTTTATTTATTTCAACGACAGCTTAGCGAGGTTTAAAATTAATTTTTAAAATTTTATTTATTTCAGCAACGACTTAGCGAGCGCTTAAAATTAATTTTAAAATTGTATTTATTTCAACGATGGCTTAACGAGGGATTTGATTAAAATTTTGACATTTTTTTCTTATTTACCCTACAATATTTTCAAATAAATTCCACAATCGAAGAAACAATTTTACATTTAACAATACTTTTATAACAAATAAAAAAAAACTAAAAGCATTCACATAAAAACGAATTTAAAAGTCATTAGTATTTCTATATAGTTACAAATAATATAAAATAAATTTTACATTTTGGCACAAAGTATTAAAGCATGTCTATAAACAGGACTAACAATTAACTTCTCATTTTAATCTAGTTTAAACTATGAACTTCTATTGTTAATGCTTCTTCAAGAAACCAATTTACTTAAACCAAGCAGAAAACTCAATCTAAAAAAGCAACTCGCTTGTTATCTTATCGCAAATTAATTGCCAATATTATGATAGGCCAGATGTAGTTGAAATCTTGGTGAACCTTTTTCATTCATTGGCGATAAGCTATGATTTTGTCTCATTGTTGACCATGAGTGTCACGCCCCGAAATTGAGGTGCAACACGACCGTACACTCAAAGTTTCTCTTAAGAGCACAAAGTCTTTTTAACAATACCATCCAAAATTTAACCCTAATTATAGAACGAGAGAAATCTAAATCCTCAATACAATAGATAATTCCAAAAATAAATACAAAGACAATATCATAACCATAATCTCCTATAAAATTCTGAAACAAAGTTACGGGTACAATCTCAAAATAAAATTCTAATATAATTACAAGAATCAAAGTTTCCACTTATTCTCTTACTCATCATCACTAGCATCTGCAAAAAAAAAAAAAAAAAAAAAAAAAAGTAAAAGAAGGGGATGAGCTAGAAAGCCCTTGTTTTTCAAAACATCAATAAATCCATAAATAAAAAGAATAATTTTCAAAACAAACAAACAAAATATCACAAATTCAAATCTTTTTCTTACAGTAGGCTCAAGCAAGTGTAGACCTCATTAGTTTAACTAAATTCAGTCCTAGCTGTACTCCCACCAAGATGACCAAAACTTATCAAAGTGTGAACTTTTTCACCATACTCAATAAGTTCAAAATTTATAGTTTGAAAACATATTTCATCCAACTAATTTCTAAACAAATTTGAGTCAAAAAACTTATTTTATTTTAAGGAAGACTTTAAATAAATTTAATCCATAATTTCCAAGAAATTAAAGAAAATAGAAATCAGAATTAAGAATTTTTAAGAAAATAATTCTTTTTTTTTAAAAAAAAAAGAATACAAGAAATAAAATTTTTAATAATAATAATAAAGTCATTATTAAAAAGAAAATAAAATAATAAAAGAAACAGAAAGAAATTTTATAAGTATACGAAAATAATAATAATAAAGGAGGAAGAAGAAGGCGGCAGCCCTCTTGTTCTTCAAAAGATAAAAAAAAAAAAAAAGGAAACGGCAGCCCTCTTGTTCTCCAAAAAAAAAAAAAAAAAAAAATTCCTTTTTTTTTTTTTTTATCTTTTGAGAATTTAAAAAGAGAAATCTTTTAAAACACGACAAATAAATTATTTCATTTTGATTATAAAATAGGGAGGGAAATAAAATTCAAGAATTTTATTGAAAGATCAAATACAAAGGAAAATCTAATAATCTATTTACTCATCTCTGCAATCTTAAATTAAATTCTGATATCCAACCTAATCGATCTCTGAATTCCCACCTCGTTAATACTCCTCAATCGAAAATTTTCTCTAGCACCTCTTCTCACAAATCATCTCTTAAATAGAAAAACTATAAGATTTATCTTAACGGAAAAGATAATTATTAAATATTAAATCTAATATGAGTAGGGCTCCTTATTGATCAAATAAGTATTTAATATCAATAGGACTTCTTATTAAATTAAATAACTTATTGATAAATAGAAATAATTACGTAATTCATAACCCTAATAAAGTTTTAAAATTCCTTAATTGCTCCTAACTTGGATTTGGGTATCACAATGAGTATTATCTGATGTGGTGCGTTTCTAAAGCTAATTTAAGTTTGGACTGAAAGTTTCAACTTCAAAAAGAGATAACATACAGGTTGATTAACAGAAGAGGATAGAATATCAAATCAAAAACAAAATTTTTAGAAAGGATGCATTATAAATAATTTTTCCTGCTACCTGCAAGACAAAAGCTGAAGAAGAAAGTGTTAGTGCAGCACCAATAACAATAGCCTCCTCGATGCTTCTGATGTTCACCTAGGTGAAACAGGCAAATTATGTGTCAGCCAAAGTATAAGACCACTTTCCCATGTGCTGAACAATAAGAGTTTTATGAAGCAACTTTCTGATCCTTCTTCAAAACATAGAGTAGCCACATTTACAGATAAAAGTTTAGAAAGTGGATTTAAGTTAACAATGTCCAATTCGTAGCATTGTAAACCTACACTACACAGGTTAAGCAGGAGAAAAGACAAAAATGAGGGGAAAAAAGAATAAAAAAAAAAGTGTGGCTGATTTGAGCATTGCACTACTTCAAGAACTAATTCCATGTTAACAACATTCAAGTAAAGGGAAGAAGAGCATGTGATTCACAACTGGAGGAGGATTCCTCACCAAATCAGGTCTTGAGTGAAAAAAGAAATTCCAAAAATTCTGGACTTAATATAGGGTGACAAAATGCCCCCTATTTGTCCCATATTTTTGGGGCAATCTTGTGACTGGTCTGCTGTAATTTCAAAATATATCATTAAGCAGCACAGAGAGTTAATTTGTTCAAGTCATCTAGATGTTCATAACAGAAAGATTTAGAAATAAATAAATAAATAAAATGAAATAAGACATGTAAGAAAATGGCTAAATGAAAACTTAACGTTGCTGCTCCGCTTCCTTCTCATTCAACCAACTTTTCACCTTTTCAGCCTTACTAAAGAACTTAGAGGGATTCACAGAAACAAAGCAAAAACATCAATAATATTTCAATTGAAAATTCAGACATGACTGAAAGAATCAAATGCAATTTAAGTGCACCTCATCAATTCTCTTTCGTGGAAGCCATGATTTTTCTGTTTCCCATCTATGTACAATCTGGGAAATTCAAAGAAAGCAAAATGAAATTAAGGCAGCAAATAAACAAGTAGAATTGTGTCGTCCATTCAACAAGAAAGAAAGATTGAGCTCTGTTTTATGGTAACTTAGTGATGATATAGTCATAAAAAATAACAAAAAGTATGGGAGAAACTACCGAGTATGCAAAATATTTACAGGGGTACACAAAGAAACACAAACTACTTAAAGTATGAACACTTGAGTTGCGTATAACTAACATATAATTAATATTGATTGTAGCATTTCATAAGAAGAATGCAGAACTCTTTTAGGGTTTCAATTTATAAGTCCTGTTTCTAAAGACGCGTGACTGATTCCCAATACCTAAGGTCAAGGCGAGCATCCAAGAAACGTTTCTTTGAATTTGATTAAAATTCAAAGAAACAAACAGAACAAAATTGAAGTAAGTAAACAAGAAAAATAGGCAGACCCAAAATACTAACATCAATTCTTCAAGAAAATCATGAAAATATACAGATTCAAAACACCCAAAAACCAATCATAAGAAATTGTAGCAAGACAATAAAATTAAAAAAACAAAAAACAAAAACCAAAAAAAAACCTAAAGGAAAGAACGTGCGAGGAGGATTCGACTCAGGGTGATGAGGGGATGGAGGTGAAGGCAACGGTTCTTCATAGTCATGATCTCGATACTTCTTGTTGTTGTATCTTCTTCTTGGTATCCACCTCCTATCCCATTTACCCATCTCGAAGTTCTTCAAGAATCAAAACCAATGGAAGAGCAAAAAAACTGGTAACACTGTCGCTGTCGGTGGAAATTGATGTTCGGAATGGCAACGAAGCCGTGAAATCAGTACAGAAGAATAAGCGAGATTCGAAGACATATACGTCGGCACTGGAAGCAACAAAGAGAAAGGATTAAAGAAACAGTGATTTCAGCTAAAAAATTACAAAGGAGAAAGGATTAAATTTCTAGATGCTGATGGAAAACAAACAAACCTTCCACAACAGCATCCCCCTCAAGTTCAAAGGTACTTTGCCATTAGTAAGTCTTTATTTGTTGAACCAACAAACTGACTCCAGTTAACTCTCTTAGAGAAAACTTCAGGTGCTGGATGGCATTTGATGGATTTTCTTCGAGTGTGGAGGGAGGAGGGAGAGGTAAAGGTGAATTTCAGACAAGGAAATGAGGTTTAAAGCGTAATTGTAGATAGAAGAATAAAATTGAAATTTTGGTAAAGGCGCGAACGGTTCTGTCTAATTTTCTCTCTTTTGTTTTTTTTTCTTTACTTTCTCTCTAATTTTTATTTCTCTTCATTACTCATAAATAATTTTAAATTCATAATATGAATGTATAATTGCGATTAAAGTATTATTGATCTTTAAAATAGTTTATAGGACATATTGTGGGGGTAATAAAAATAGAGATATTATTGAATGTAAATTAAATATGTACATTACTTTTTCATAATGTGTATATATATATATATTCATAATATATATGTTAGAGTTTAAATTTTAAATTTGAAATTATAATGGTTTAGTTTTTATTATATGTTTGAAAAATATAATGGTTAAATTAAATTTTTTATTTTTATAAAATAAAAAAAATTTGTATATTTTGGTATTAAAATTACAAATGTATATGGATTACATAAGAAATAATATTGGATTTGCTTCAAATTTTATAGGTTTAGTTTTTATTATATTTCTATAATGGTAAAATTTTGATTTTTGTAAAATAAAAAAAAAAAAATTATATTTTGGTATTAAAATCACATGTGTATATGGATGACATGAAATAATATTTGATTTGTTTCAAATTTTGTAAGTTTAGTCTTATTATATTTCTAACAATTTAATGGTTAGATCAAAAATTTGATTTCTGTAAAAT
This sequence comes from Marsdenia floribunda, assembly GCA_035583425.1. Lineage (NCBI taxonomy): Eukaryota > Viridiplantae > Streptophyta > Magnoliopsida > Gentianales > Apocynaceae > Marsdenia > Marsdenia floribunda. The sequence goes on along the minus strand of JAXGGT010000116.1, from coordinate 7,710,140 downwards.
GGAAAAAATTGTATATTTCGGTATTAAAATTACAAATGTAAATGGATAACATATGAAATAGTATTGAATTCGCTTCAAATTTTTTTAGCATTAGTTTTTATTATATATATAACAAATCTAATGGTTAGATTAAAATTTTGATTTTTCTAAAATAAAAAAAAAAAAATTGTATATTTCGGTATTAAAATTACAAACATAAATGGATGACAAATAAAATAATATCGGATTAAGTCAAAATCTTTCCTATATAAATAATTTTTATATATTGTCATATCCAATGATTGGATTAATTTTTTAATTTATATAATAAGGTATTCTTTATATAATATACTTAAGCATATACATTGTAAGTTACATTAATAAAACGTTATAATTATATTTATCAAATAATTATTTTTCTTTTATTATTACTATCAAGTTATATATATAATAAGTATGCCAATGTTTATATGTTTAAAATAGATTTATATAGTTAAAATATACCCTAAACCCTAAAATACTTTAAACCATAATAATTTTTTTTTTTTAAACCACAAAAAAATTTTTTGCAAGGGACCAGTGATGGCCTTTTATTTTCTATTAAAAACAAAAAAAAAAAAAAAAAAAGGAGAAGTTGCCGCTAAGCACTCGCAATATCGTGTGGGATCGGCGACAAGTTATTATTTCCCATTAAAAATAAAAAATAAAAAATAAATTTTTTAATTGTAGCTATGCACTCAAAATTTTGCGTGGGATTAGCAACGGCCTTTTATTTTCCAATAACAAAATAAAAAATAAATAAATTAAGAATCGTCGTTGAACCACGCAAATTTGCGAGGGTTCAGCAATGACCTTTTATCTCCTAATAACAAAATAAAAAATAAAAAAATAAATTAAGACACGTCGCTAAGCACTCGCATGTTTGCACATTTGTATGTGTTCAGCAATGGCCTTTTATTTTCCAATAACAAAATTAAAAATAAAAAAATAAATTAAGGCCTATCGCTAAGCACTTACAAATTTGCATGGGATCAGCGACGGTCTTTTATTTCCCAATAACAAAATAAAAATAAAAAATTAAATGAACGGTCATCGCTAAGCACTCGCAAATTTGCATGGGATCAGCGACGACCTTTTATTCCCAATAACAAAATTAAAAATAAATAAATAAATTAAGGCCCGTTGCTAAGCACTCGCAAATTTGCGTGGGATCAGCAACGACCTTTTATTTCCCAATAACAAAATAACAATAAAAAATTAAATGAACGGTCGTTGCTGAGCACTCACAGATTTTGCGTGGGATCAATGGCGGCTTTTATATTTCTCATTAGAAAAAATAATAAATAAAAATGAATAAATAAACATCTGCCGCTAAACACTCGCAAATTTGCATGGAATCAGCGATGTCCATGATTGCATAGCAATTTTGAATGCATTTTGCGACGACTAGTCAACCACATGACTTCCATCGATAAGTGGTCGTTGTTCCCTCGTTGTTTAGCTACGGCAATTGCTGTTGCTGATAGTCGTCGCAAATCAGCTATTTTCCTGTAGTGCATGTTAACTTGCGAAGCTGAAGGGGGGATCATCATCATGCTCTTCATATAGTTATTCAACGACACTCTATCGTACAACAAAATTGTCTTAGCACAAAGAGGTAAGCGGGAAGAGGGATCTAATCCAAGTTCCCTACAATCTACCACTATCAATTTTGTAAACCATCTCTTACCTTTGTCGTCTAAAAATGCCTGAGTATCAGTACATATTTCCTAGAAATCACCTACTTTTTTACGTAAAACTAAATCTTGGACTCTCAGAGCCGAGATAGGTTTAACAACTACACTTTTCACCCCCATCCCTAAGGGATTACACTCAGCCTTCACAAGGAAAAAAGGAAAATAAAAAAAAATACTGAAAAGACCAAAGGTGCTAATTACATGATGATGCAGACTGAGCGTCAAACGATAGAAAAATAAATGGTCCATAGACGAGTGAAGGAGCAAAAGGTCAGTAGTCTCAAGGGTCAGGAACTCTCAAAGAATGATGAATCTTGGTAGCGATGAGGGATTGAGAGGAAAGAAAGAAGAAAGAGATGAAAACAGATGGCAGGAGGTTTTACTAAAAAGCGTTAGCATTGAAGAAAAGAGAAGAAAAGGGTAAGAATTTGAAAAACGAGAGGTTATATCCAATTAGGGGCAGGAAAACTGAACGACGCCGCACGACTCTTCATGTACGAGTCATAATTATTGTACTAAAGGGTACGTATCATCCCAAGTCTAACTTAAAAGGGGAGGGGAAGGTGCACCCACGCGCGCGTCTTTTTGACACAGAGGCGGATGTGGTCTACTTGAATGCACTTGACCAAGTTCATTTCAAGTGATGGGCCACTGAATGGTCGATGGTGATCAACCGGGCTAATTTGGTCAAATAAAATAGTTAAGTGTTGGGTCCTAGGTCCTATGGATACATCCACCGTCGAGGTCGAAGATGAAAAGGCAGATAAGGAATTAAAAGTTAGACATTCTCCTTCGTCCTTTTTCTATCTCAGGACCGAACCTCAAATATTTATGAAAGGAATTAATGAGGTCAATTATTCTCCCATTATTATTATATTTCTTGAAAATACAAGGTGGTTGGGAGCATTAAATGCATGAAGGACATGCTATCTATCCATCTAGGAGTGAATCCTATCCTCCTGCACAAGGATAAGTTCCCTTGCATCTAAGAGGAAAGGCAGACCTGCTTATCATCAATGTGAATATAGAGAGAGAGAGCACGCCCAGGTACGTTCATTATTCATCATCTTCTTCTCCAAATTTTCTCTCTCAAGAGCTTTACTGCAATCCAGGGTTTCTTCAAGGATAACAGTTGAAACCTCTAGACTCCTTCTGATCCTTTATCTAACTTGATTGTTGGAGAATCTATTGGAGATCCCCTCTCTGTGTAGACCTTTTGTAGGTATCTTTGAAGATAGAGTATCACCTTTAAACCAGTGCATTTACAGACAAAAACCTGATTAGGAAACTTTGGCTCGATCAATATATATATATTACTAATGTTGATGATCAATCTGAAATTACTGACATTGATGTAGACAAATGAAGTACAATATCAATATTGTTATCCATTCTGTGAATGAAAACCATACTTAAGATTGGCAATGAAGCAACATAAGCACGTGAAAAAGATCACTTCGATGATTCCGCAATAAAAGATTTAGGTAAGTTTTTTTATTTTTTATTTTTTTATGTAATATTTGTTGTTCTTATTTCTTTGTTTCTTGTTAAATATTATAGCTAAAAATTAGTTAGTTTAGTTTCCATTTTATTAAAGCTGTATTTGGATTAGGTTTCATTTTTGAAAAAAGTAAATTTTTTTAAGTTGAGTAAATTTTATTTTGAAAAAAACGAGGATTCACTTTTTTAGAAAAGTAGAAATTTTATAGGTGATTAGGAAATGAATTCAATCGCATGCTGAGTAGGATGAGAAGTTGAGATCGATCACTCAAGCTACCTACCAAATAAGCCATTCGCAGGATGAGGTATCTCCGGTGATGACCCTCCGATGATAAAGTTAGTGAAGATTCAAAAAAATAACAGAGTATCAATAATATTTAAGCTCAAAGGAATGAAACTCGGAATCTTTACACATTTGAAAGCAACTGTTATTTATGGAATTGTGTAACTAATCAAGAGGGGGGCACCTGTCTCCCAAGTTCACCTATGCGCTACGCATGGTGGAAAGCACGCGTACTTCTCTGCACCAGATATTAGGGTCATTAAATGTCTGGCACAATAGGCTAAGAGTGACATACAAAGTGAAGCTAGCCCTAGTAACTATTGCCATGCTACGTGTCCCAAAGTAGGGTAAGCCCATGAGGACTCGCAAGGTGACCACATTAATGCAGCTCACCGAAGTATGCTCAATGGAGGGGAGTCGTGGAATGTCGAAGTAGAGCTGATAGCTAAGGTATGTTTTGGCGTAAGCCTTTGCATCTCTTCGGAGCATCGGCCAGTAGTACCCCTGGAGTATCACCCTTTGAGCCAGCGACCTCTCATCAGGATAATCTCCATAAACTCCTTCATGCAATTCTAAAAGTAACGCTTGTGTGGAACCCGGGAGCATATAGCGCAGCAAGGATTTCGAGAATTATCATCGGTACAGAATATCACCGATGATGATGTATCTAGCAAACTATTTACAGATCTATTTGGCCTTCATTGCATCTTTGGGCAGCTTTTAGCTTTCAATATATTCCTTAAGCTCGTCAATCTAGCATTTGGGCAGTTCCTCAATTTGCATTATGGATTTATCGAGATCAATTACTAAGCTTCTACTGGTAAACCCTCATGATTAGGTGATTCCCCTAAGGTGACTTTCGCCAGGAAGTCAGCATTTGAGTTGAGGTTCTTTCTAATGGCTTATATTTCAAAGAAAGGCAAGTGCAATACCTCTCTCTAGGCAAGGTGGATGTATTTGGTGAGCCTTTCTGAATTGACGTTGAACTGTCCTGTCATCTGTTTCACAACCACCTGAGAATCACTGAAGACCTTTATTGATTCTATATTGGTGGCTCTTGCCCAATGTCGTCCAATTATTAGAGTTTCATATTTTGCCTTATTATTTTTTACCTGAAAGCGAAGTCGAATGCCCCCTTCTAAGGCATGAGTGCCCTTAGAAGATTGAAGTAAGACATCAGCCCCAACTTATTAGAGTTCACAGCCCAATTAGTATGCATTACCCATGTGTCTTTGGGGGCTGACGAAGTTAGCTCTTGGTCCTCTAGGGGCACCTTCTTAGGTGTAGCCTTCGTGAATGAAGTCTCAACCACAAAATCGATCAATACCTAGGCTTTGATAGGTATCCTTGGTAGGAAATTGACTTCATATCCACTAAGCTCTATTGATCACTTCAAAAGTCTCCCTGACTGGTCAATTTTATGAAAGATTTGGTAGAGTACAGAACTTGAGTATATGTATATAGTATAGGATTCAATATATGCTCGAAGCTTTTAGGCAGTGACAACCAAGGAGTAAGCTAGTTTTTCTATATTAGGTTACTTGGATTCAAATTCGTTCAAAGCCTTACTTACATAGTACACTAGTAGTTGTCTCCTATCTACTTTCCTACGACGACGACTATATCCATTGCTACCAAGTACAAGAAGAGGGGTTCTTTGATTATTGGAGAACTCAGTAAGGGAGCTGCACTCAGGTAGCTTCGCAGGCTTTCCTAGGTAGCTTCACACTTTGGGGTCCACCTTACTTCCTTCATCGCTCCTTTGAATGCTTTGAAGAACAATAGACACCTCTCGATGGACTTCGACATGAATCTCCCCAAGGCCACTATACACCCATTGAGTCGTTGAAGGTCTTTAATGTATCTCGACGGGTTCATACTGAGGACTGCAACTATCTTCTCTAAATTCGCTTCAATTCCTCTTTCAGTAATCATGAAGCCTAGAAATTTCCCAAACTTCACCATAAATGCGCACTTAGTCAGGTTAAGTTTGAGGTTGAAGCAGTCTATCGTGTCAAAAGTTTCTTCAGGATATTTGGGGTGAGAGGCCCCTGCCTTGGTTTTGATCACTACGTTGTCGATGTATGCATCGACATTTCTTCCGACTTGGCCCTGAAAAACTTTATTCACCATTTGGTAGGTCACAATGACATTTTTCAGGCCAAAGAACTTTATTTGGTAGCAATATGTGGCATCCACTGCCCTAAAAGAAGTGTGGACTTGGTTCTTGGGATGGAGTTTTATTTGGTAGTACTCGGAAAAAGCATCTAGGAAACTCATGGCGGAGTACCCTGAGGTGGAATTGACAAAGGCGTCGATTCTTGGCAATGGGTAACAATCTTTTGGCATGCTTTATTTAGGTCGGTGAAGTTTACGCACATGCCCTATTTTTCCCGTTATCTTCTTAACCATTACCATATTTGTCACGACCCGGGCCCGCGTGCCCGTGCCGTGACTATAGGCCTAGCGGTACCCACGGTCAACCACTTGGCACCGTCCTCGCTGTACCAAAAGGGATATCCTGAGTTGATAATGACTACCTAAACCCACACTTATATTCCATAACATATTCACATATTCATTCAATGTGGAGACAGGGTGTCACAATATTTGCAAGCCACATTAGATATTTCACCTCTTGGATGAACCGAGCCACGAGGAGCTTCGATACTTCCTATTTCATGGCTTGATCTTTCTCTCCCCAAAGCACCTGGGCTTCTGATGTACTGGAGGGAACCGAGGGCTGATGTTCAACTCGTGGACTGCTACCTACTCATCTAGCCTCGACATGTCATCAATCTTCCAAGCAAAAGTCGTTTGCCTCCTTGTAAGTAGTTGAATTATCTATTTCTTTGAGCCTATCTTCACCTTCTGATTTGGCCCTATCTTCACCTTCTGATCGGGGGCCTTCATAGTGGGCGTAGATACTGCCCCAATCTGCATAGGCTCCACTGCCATGGTTGTCGAGCTCTGCCTCTTTTAGCTCTTCATCAAGTAATTGAGGGGGCTCAAGGTTTGCTTCTAAGGTATCCTAGCTGTCCCTTGGTCGGGAATTTCATGGGCTGGTGTGGCATAGAGATGACAATTTCCAAAGTCGTCTAGGAGGGGGGCCCCGATGATAGCGTTGTACGATGAGTAGACGGCGACAATGTAAAACTCGACCTCTTCACTTCGGGTAGCCAAGCTGCTCCCTAGTGATAGGGTCAGATTGACTGTCTATTTTACTAGGATTTTATGAGTGGTGAACCCCTCGAGTCTCGTGAAGTTCAGCTGCAATTGATGATCACTCAAACCTATTTCCTTGAAGCACATGTAGTAAAAAATATCCTTGGTTGTGCCGATGTCGACAAGGATTCTCCTGACCAAACCTTGTCTACACCCAAGGAAGTCAAAGTTGCATTCACCACTATGGGGGTGTGCATGAACTCTAGGGTCGTGGCTAGATCAAACTGAGGGAAGGAAATTATTTCCTTGTTAGACAGGATCTCAAGCGCACTATAAGGGGAGCAAAGTGAGTGTATCTACCGCTTCAGTTAGGAGATTGAAGGAGTCTCTGTCTTGATGATGTCTACTTTTGCCGACTTCCATGTTACTTCATTCATTTCTAGCTCCTCGAGAGTTGTTATCGGTTTCGTATTCTGAGAGGTAGCCATCACAAAGGAGCCGTTCAATGGCTCTCTGCAACTACACACAATTCTCCGTAGAGTGGCCATGGTCCCTATGGAATGCACAGAACTTTGTGCGGTCCCTGGTATTCTACCTGTTGGGATATGTATATATCTAACGTTAAAACGGAAACAAAACGAATGAATAGGGATATTAAAAAAACAAACGAATTTGTTCAGAGAGAAACAGACACAAGAATTCAAGAATTTATTAAGAAATAGAAAATCAAAATATCCTATTTACTCACCTCTATGATCTCCAATCAAAATTTGGAATCCCTACTTGTAGATTGAATTCTCTTCAACTAATCCGGTTGACTGACCACCTCCTAAGATGTAGATGAAGCACAAAACCTCTAGGACTCAACGATCTTGATAAAAAGAATAAAATTAAACTCTAACTCTTTAAACGATAAAATTAAAATACTTTAATAAATATATATATATTATTACTTAGAAGTTTTAAATTCCCTTATTTGTTCTTAATAAAGGGGTCGGTATTACAATTTTAAATAATCTTACATAATTTGTAATATTAATATAATATATTTTTTTTATTTTACATATACTATTTTCTCTAATTATATAAATTTATAATATATATATATATAATAAGAGTATTCATTTAATGGTCAAGAAACCTTAGTTTAGTGGATAACAATCTCACTTATAATCTGAGAGGTAATAAGTTTGAGATATATTAGATGCAAAAATGCTTCAAAATTTATTAAAAAAAAAAAAATCATTTAATGGATGAAAGTAGTTTTCTATGTTTATGTGTGGATTCACTGTACATGGATATACAATCGTACACAATATAAATTTTCTATTGAAAAATTTTAATGTGAAAAACTTTAAAAATTACTTTTGACTTTACTTTTTCTTTCAATCATCAAATTTAGATAAAGCAAAACTATCGTTATCATTATCATTTTGGACAACACAACAATGGTCACAGAGCGCGAAATTTCGATAAAAGAAAGGTTTTTGCTGGTAAATTTTTTTTAAAAAAATATATATATATAGACAAAACTACTAAAACTAAATTAAAAAATTATCTTATTTTTATAAAAATTAAAAAATTTTAAATTTTAAATTATATTTATATTATAAATAAATAAATACTACATGAATTATACATTATAGAGTGACACACCAAATTCAATTATATAAATAAACCCTAATTAAGAGAAGATATATATATATATATATATTATTTTTCCATTGTTCTTAAAATGGAAAGGTCTTAATCTAATGTGGAAAGGGTTATAGATTCAATTTCTATCTATTAAAAAGAAGGCACCAGTTTAATATCATGATTCATCAATTAGAGGTTTTGAATTCGAATTTAATCATAAAAAATATTATACAACATTTCAATTGTATTATAGTTCTAAAAATCTCTTATCATAAATTTCTCTCGAATTAATAGATAAGAATATCAAATAACTAAGCTTTTAGAATATAAATTTATTTCTACCTTCACTTTTCTTTTCAATAACTGAGCTTTTAGAATAAGAACTAAAAGTTAATATGTACTTTCATCTTCATCTTTTTTTTGTCCCTTCCTTTCTTTTCCATTTTTCATTACTTCATCTAGAATTGAACACGCATATTAAAATTTAAAATAAATAAATAAATAATAATAATAATAATAATAATAATGCGATATAGCTTACTATTTTTATTAATAAAATTTCCTTTTTTTTGCTCTATAAAATTCTTTTTAACGTTAAAATAACATAAAATTTCTTGATTCAATCAATGTAAAATATAAATTTTATTAAACAATTAAAACGAGAGAGAGGGAGGGAGCATCCTTTCTCTCTCTAAAATTTGTGCATGTTTTATTTAGTCAATGGTAGTGCATTCCATTTTTTTTTTCTCTTCCAACTTCCACTATTTTAACTAAAAACCCATTTTCACATAGGAGAGCAACTAGTGTAATTAAGAGTTTTTTTTTTTTTTTTCCTTTTTTTAACCTATTAATATTTGGTAATTACTTTTCGCTCTAATTATTTAAAATTGTGCCGCATTAATTTTTTTTTCCAAAAAAGTTTTTTTTGATACCCATTTTTTCTTATATAAAATTTGAATTCAATACCTTACTTAAAAGGAACACTTATGCTCATTTTGTAATAGTCTCACTTATAATACTAAAAATATCATGAATTTGAGTCATACTGAAGATTTAAAAAAAAAAAAAAAAACTTAAAAAGATGTAATTTATTTAAAAAAAATGATAAAATGCTTAATTAATTAAAATATGTAAATTAAAGTTAATTAATTAATTATTCTAATAATAATGATGATGATGATAGGACAAATTACACATAAGCAGCTTAGTCAATAATTATTCTAAATATGAATATAAACAATATAGATTCGAATCTTTTTTTTTTTTTTAGAAGGAAATGAGATTCATTTAAATAGAAAAGGTTTAGCTGAAGCAGCTTGCATAACTTCCTAAGGGAAAGTTGAACACCTATAGCCCTTGATTTAGCACCATGAGCAGCCAAGCAATTTGCTACCCTAGTACGAGATCTACTAATAAAAAAAAAGGGAAAAACAACTAAAAGAAGATAACAAAGACTTAATAACATCCACAAAATGACCAAAGGAGAGAGATCTTCACGAGGTTGAGAGACTTTTTGAATAAGGGAAAAGCAATCACCAAAAAAATGGACAGAAGGTTATCCATGAGTAATTGCCCATTTAATAGCAAACAGAAGAGCAAACGCTTCCACCATCTGAGGATCTTTCCCAGTATACAATATGCCTTCTGATAAGCTTGGGATCATCTCACCATTGAGCTTACAAACAGTCACACCAAAACGAGTAGAGCCTTTGTTCAGTGAACCATGAAAGTACACCGCTACTGCATCCATAGTTGCATCCCTTGAGCCCACAGAGCAGCGTACCTTTGGGATCGAAACATCTCCCTTGTCAACTAGCTCATGAAACCATTCAATCCAGCTTTTTCCCTTTAAGATAACGGCTGAAACCGAAGGGGACTTATGTTGAAAGATAGCCTCATTCTTTGCCACCTAAATTTGCCAAGACCATATACAAAATTCATCAATTAGAGTAGTAGAAAGAGTAGAGAACACATGGTTCATGACATCTGCTAAAGAGTGTAACTCAAGTGACTGTAAGAATAGTTTCCTCTGAGTATGCTTCCAAACTTCCTTAGCCAGCCTGCACTCAAATAAAACATGATAAATGGATTCATTTTGATAACCGCAAATGTTGCATTGAGGATTAAAACCTAATCATTTAGAAAGTGCCTTTCCCATGGCAAGAATCCCCGATACAGATCTCCAAACAAAGTGTTGGACTTTCAAAGGAATTTTTAGACACCAAATTTTCTTCCAAAAGACCTCTATCATAGCCAACAATTTATTGCTCATCTCAACAGAATACCCAAATTTAACAGAATAAACATCATTCCTTGAGTAATTCCATACCAAAGTATCGACTGTCACAGTGGGACAAAGGAATACTTCACACTACCTCGACTTCATCAGGGAGAAGCCATTGTTGTAATAGGGAGGAGTTCCATGCATAATTGAGCCATCAATGAACTAAGAAACCCTTAAATGACCCATTTCACTCTCCCTGTTAATGAGTGGTTACATGTGAGAGTAATTAGGAATCCATTTGTCATGCCAAAAGGACACATTTGCCCCCAAACCCACACGATACCTTAACCCTTTTGCAGCAATGAAACACCTTCAATGAGGCTCTTCCATATGTAGCTTCCAGTAGTACCCATACAAGCCTGAAGAATATTACCATGAGGGTAACATTTGGCATGTAGAACCCTAGCTACCAAAGAATTGGACCTCTTCAACAATCTCCAACCTTGTTTAGCAAGTAAGACCAGATTAAAGGATTGCATATCATGAAACCCCATTCCATCTTCCCTCTTTGAATTACACAAACACATCCATTTACGCCAATGAAGTTTAGGAAAATATCCTATTCTTCCCCACCAAAAATCAGCAATCATAGCATTAAAGTTCTTGCATATACCCATTGGAAGAATAAATATTGCATCAAGTATGAGGGAATAGCTTGGATAACCGCCTTTATTAAAATCTCTTTGCCTGCATTCGAAAGTAACTTATCTTTCCAACTTGAAAAAGTCGTTTCCATATCTTATCAACAAGGAATTGGAATTTTTCTGATTTCCTATGGGTGACACACATTGTCATACCAAGATATGAACCATCAAAGTTACCAAGAAGAATATCCAATGCTTTTTGAGTAAATTCTAATCTACCACACTTACATTCATTCCCAAAACCACTAAAGATTTTGCAGGTTCACCAATTATCCCGATAAGATCTCATACTGATGAAGAATTTGTTTAATCAACTGTACTTCCTATATATGTCAACTTTGGCAAGTAAAATACAATCATCTGTGAATAAAAGATGTGAAATTGTAGGTCCAATAGTCCCAAATGGAATACCATGCAACCGATGTTGTGCCTCTGCCTACCTAACAAGCCCCAAAAACCTTCCACGAATAACAAAAAAAGAAAGGGAGATAGATCTTCCTGTCTTAGCCCTCGGGAAGGATAGCAAATAGGAGAATTCTGACCATTTATTAAAATAGAAAACGAAACAGAGCACACACACCTCATTATAAAATCGAAAAACCCGTCCGGGAATGTCATTTTTTTTTATCATCACATACAAATAGTCCTACTCAACCTTACCATAGGCTTTTTACATATCAAGCTTAAGCCCCATAAAAGATTTAGAAATACATGGAGAATTTTGCAAGCCATGGAAACATTCAAAGGCGATTATAGCATTATCTGTAATCAATCTACTAGGCACAAAATTAAATTGAGAAGGATCAATAATGGAGTGAAGTATCGTTTTCAAACGATTGCCAAGAACCTTCGAAATAAGTTTGTAAATAGAATTACATAAACTTATTGGACGAAATTCCTTCATGCACTTAGCCTCTTTAACTTTTGGGATTAAAACAATTTAGGAGTAATTGAGCTTATCCAACGCAACCTTCCTTGGAAAAATGTCCAAAAGAAGAGGCACAATATTTGTTTTAATATCCTTCCAAAAATGCTTAAGAACAACACCATGCATACCATCCGGATCGGGGTCTTTTGTATTTGCAAGTTGACTTAAAGCCTGTTCAATCTCCTCAATTGTAATCGGTAGATTCAGCAATTGTTGTTGACTTGTAAACAAAGCTTCAATAGGAAGGTCATCCACTGCAAAATGCCTATCACCTTGTTATGTAAAAAGTTGAGTGAAAAACTTCACTATTGTACTATGTAAATCGGACAAGGAGATAGCCACAAAATCATCATCCCTAATGAGATTATCAATGTAATTTCGAGTAGCTCAGTGCATGGCTTTACGGTAAAAAAATACCTGGTATTCCAATCTCCAAAGTGAAGCCATTCCCAAAGGTTATGTTGTCGGCAATAACAGTCATCTTTATGTAGAAGGGATACCTGCCAACTCCTCTTTAACCTCCTTAATTTTTTTTCACGTAAACCACCAAATGTTTCTCTACTTCATGATTTAAGTGCATCAGATGAATCACAAATGCAGTCTTAAATTCTATTAGCTGAATCACTATGCAAATAACTCCAACATGAAAGAAATGTTTCCTTGCATTTTGAACAGGAGAGCCAATGAGGTTAGAAACTAGGCACAGACATATGTTGCCTCTGTTGTTTGTTAGCCACATTACTAGGTGATAGCCATAAAGGCAAATGATCTGAATAATCCACAGTCATATGCTGAACTATATAGCCAGGAAAGAGATCAATCCATTACGACGTAGCCATGGCCCTATCAAGTCAAGCTTTCACCAAATGAGAAGCCCAATTGTTTGTCCAAGTAAATGATAGACCTTTGAAACCCATGTCAATCAACCCACACTCTGTTATGGCATCCTGAAAACCTTCCATCAATGCTATTTGCCGAGAGACATCTCTAGTTTTCTCTGATGGACATAAAATCTCGTTAAAATCTCCTAAGCACACCTGAGGCGAAGAATTCCCCTCATTCAACTTGCAAAGAAGCTGCCAAGAGAGTGTTCTAAATTGTTGTTGTGGATGACCATAAAACCTGTAAACCTCCAATTAGAAGCACATTTGATTGAATGAAAGCATCAATATGACCTTTTGAAAAAGCACAAATAGAGTGGGGGTAGACAAATCCCATAATAATCCCAAACCACCACTTTTACCACTGCTAGCCACGTAGAAACCATTTGAAAAACCCAACGAATTCTAAACTCTATTCATAGCTTTCGAGGAAATTTTTATTTCACATAAAAAAATAATAAAAGTTTACATGTACTCACTAGGGCTTTCAGTTCATGAATGTGTTGGGGTAACCCTAAACCCTGGTAGTTCCAGCTAATACAATTCATAATGATCGGTGGGGCTTCCAAGTAGCCACCACCTTTACAGGAACCTTGAAAGATTCTCCATGCATTGCAACTTAGCTTTAGATGACACCAAGGCCACATCATTCTGATCTGTTACCGTTTGTGTTGAAATGTAAGACGTCAAAGACTATATATTCTGAATGATCACATTGCAACAAAATAGTTATTTATTTAATTTAGTTTGCTCTATATTATTGCTCATTTAAAGGTCCAAGTATGACAGGTAATGGTCTATGTGTTGGGTTGTTCTTCACAGTCAGGTATAGACTATGTGTACTTATTGTACAAGTAAAATTATGTTCTTAGTCGTTTCATAGAACTGGGCGTTTCATCAAGATATGACTATTATGTCTTGATTTCCAACGAGGAATGGTTTACCTTAAATTAGTGAGTAGTTCATTCACGTCATAGGCACAAGCGTATTTTGAATACATAGAACTAGACCTGTAGTATTGGTCTCTCTCAAAGTACTATAATTATAGAGACCAAACTATTACTGCTACAGCATGGATGAATACTCTCAGACTTGAGTATGAGCTGGTGGTCTAGTAAAGCTAGAGTTTTACACTTTGATATATGTTTGGTGTGATTTCTGTTGTGAGATCAATATCCTTGTATGTTGGATATACTGCTTTAGTTAGTTAAGACAAACTCATACAAGAGAGTTTCTATGCCTCACATAGTGAGGATTAATCACCCCCTTGTGATTGTCCAAGATATTCTAAATAATCCAAGGCCCTAGGAACGTGACTTTAGAATGTGTGCTTTTGGGTAGCTCCCAATGTTAAGTAAGTACATTCGAGTGAGTCTTGGATTATCGGACTAGAAATCTAAGGATGGTAGATGTCTTTGAGATGGGTGTTACTACATTTATCTTGTCTCATTGATGGGTGTTACATAGAGGGGTATTTTTGTAATTTCACCTATAGGTCGGAGACTATGCTTTAGCAGTATTATTTTTGGAGTTAATATTTCTATATGGTGATGAATGAGAATATTTAAAATGATAAAATACAACTATTCGATAACAAGGGTATTTTGGTTATTTTAGTAGCCATGAATAATATGTCTTTTGGTCCCTAGAGTAGCTCAAGTTACCTTGGTGTTGTTTAAACACAATTTGAGCTTACTGGATAATTGAATGGATGAGAAATTAAATTTATTCTAAGAGACTATTTAATCAATTATTTGGGTTGGAATAAATTAATTAATTGGGCTGATATATGTTGATAAGAGTCCAAAGGAATTAATTAAATAGTCTTGGGTATTTTATAAGGCCCAGAAAAGATAATTAATTAATTAAGAGGTTTGGTTCAATCTTGGATAGATTTTTTGAGAACAAAACCTAGTCCTTTTAAGATTACGAAATTTCGGTCATTAAGACTTGGTCAAGTCCTTAGTTGACCGAACTTATTAAGGTAGTATCCAACTAGGTTTCAATTTTCCTTTCAGATAAGATAGATGAATTTTTAGCTTCTTATTCCTACGGGAAGACTATACTTAAAAACAATTATCTTAAAAAGAATTGAACCCTAGAAAAACTCCATTAATTGTGCTGCCTCTCTTTCGCTTGCTCTCTAGTTGATATTTCATTCGCTTATAAGTTCAGGATTTGAATAAGGAAGAGTAATTCTCTAGAAGGCTGAAAGGGAGAAGTTTGAAGTTTTATTCTTGGTTTGGCAGTAATACTTTTTTAGATGATTGAACAATCAATACTTCTCTGATCAGGCTAAAAATTTTATAGTAGGTAGAGGAGACATATTTCTTCAATTTAAATGGTAGAGATCAATTTTCAAATGTTGGAATTCGGGATATTAATTCCGCAACCGAAATCGCATCTTCATTATGGCAATCAAAATCGTATAGATGATTGGAGAACCAATTCATCTCCAATCAAGCTGAATTTTGGACACCATATAGAATAGTTTTTCCTTTAATCTGAACAATAGAGATCTATTTTCAATTGTGAAATTCAAAGATATTGGCTCCACAATACAGGCTCTATTATCTGTAATTCTATTTAAAAAGCTTGAAGACATTTCATGTGAAGGAGTAGAAGATTGTCCGGAATCCCTGTCGAAGAGCCGATGTCATCTTTATCCCTTCCATTGCAAGTTCAAGTAGAAGTTCTAGTACAACCTTTCCCTTTGTTGGTTAATCTGCAACCGGCAAAAAAAAAGTAAGTACTTTCTTCTATATGTGGCTCGTAAAAATTGAATTTTTTCTGCTGCATTATTATTTTAATGTTTTCTTGATCCTTCAGTTTGAGGGGAGTAATATTAACCTTTTTGATTTGAAGGAGCCTTCTAACAATTTGCAACAACCTTCCTGGACACCTTACGCACCTTTTGCCTGGTTGAAGATAAAGGGGGAATCGCTGATCTTATGATATGAGGGTCAGGAATTGGTGGTTTGAAAACCACCAGTGATAAAGAGTTGTCAATCTCTATTGCATTAGTCTCCTCTTGTTCCACATTAGTAGATTGGGAATCTGATGTAGTCGTTGTATCAATGATTTGGGAAGAAGAGTACGAAGCTATGAGTAGCCCCTTATTGCAATAAGCATGAACAAAACTCCCATATGGTAGCTGCTCCAATTCCTGCGCAGATAACTCCCGAGAATAGGATGAACATGCCTTGAGTTTATGTGTAATGAGTCCACAAGAAAAGCATATATTGGGTCAATGCTCAAATAGAAATGTAGCCTGACAAATACCATAAAAGTGTACTTCAATAGAGACAGCACGAGGTAGCAACTCAAGGGTAGAAATAAGAACCGTAATCTTGAAAATCACTCGTGAAAATTAGGAAACTCTCGAATTTGTAGATCATCCAAACACTGAACAAGGCACCAATCCTTCATCCCACCTCCACAGTGACACATTTCCAAGGAAGCCCTCAAACATGAATCTAAAAGTACACCTCTGACAGTGTAGAATCCGATTTCATCAACTTTTGTGACCAAGGCTTAAGAGCAAATAAGATGTCATCAAAATACCATGGACTGCCACTAAGAACCGTATCACATATAGTTGCTACTTGAAAGAAGATCTAAAGGTATTGAGGCAAAGTTTTATTTTGGTAAGCGGTATTGAGGCGAAGTTGTACCATCTTAAAGTCCACAATATACCATGCTTTCTGCATGGCCAAAATCAAATGATGAACATAAATGTTCTCTTCAGTCCACAAATGTCCCTCTGACGAGAGACTACACTCCACTGTACTAGAAGGTATCTCCTCTTCTTTAACATGGATAGGCTCCGAAGATATAGGATTCAAAGACAAGGACCGTAGGAGTTTGGACAAATCTCCCCAATCCCCACGCGAGGAGCTTTCCCCCACCATACACATCCAACATCAAAACCCTAGAGAGGAAATCTTATAGATTCGAATCTTATTCATTCAAGATGAAAATTTTGAAATTAATAATAATAATATTTTATTAAAAAATAAAGAAATATCAATATTTATCTTTTTCATATAAAACTAAATATTTATATTTTTTTTAAGCATATAAAGTTTCATTTTTATTTTTCATCTAAAATTAAATATTATCCATTTTCTTAATTTTAGAAATTTATAGGGTAATTTCTACAATTATTTAAAAATAAAAAAATAAGTTGAATTAGAAAAAATTTCTATTTTGGTTATATAATTATTTTCGTTTTCCTAATTTAATCCTAAATCTTAAAAAATTAAATCTTGGTCCTGTAACTATTTTTTTTTTTTTTCCAAACTTTGTTCTAAATTTTTAAAAATTAAGAACTTTATATTGTAAATATTTTTGTCTTCGTAACTTGGTCCTTCCAGCTAAATTTATGAGATTTTGTGGTCGTTCAAGTCACATAAGAAGCACATATACTCAATTTTATGAGAGATATTTATTTTAGATGTATGAAATAGAGTATAAAAAATATCCTCATAACATTGAGTATGTACTTCTCATGTGACTTAAATATTAAAAAAAAATCTTATAAATATGGTTGGAAGTTTCAAGTTAGGGAAATAAAAATATTTAGGATACTAGGTTCTTAATTTAGGACTAAGTTAAGAAAATAAAAATAATTATAGAATCAAAATAGAAAACTTTCAATTGAACAATTATAAAATTTAAAATTGTTATATATTATTTGACTAAAAAATTCAATATCATTTATTCTAAAATTTTTATTTTTCTAATTCCCAAATTTCACCGTATGATTCATAGAATTAATCTTTTTTTCTTCCCCCCCCCCCCCCCTTTTTTTTTTCCCCCTTCTTCTTTCCCCTAGAAACTCATAAAATCACTTAATTATTAATTGAAAATGCAAATGGATCTGAATCAAGTTATATTTTGGACATAAATGCCAAGTGAAGTTAAAAATACACACACACACACACTTATATATGAATCTTATTTTTGTAAATTAGATCCTGTATATTTATTTTTATGATGCTAAATTTTATAATTACTTATGATTAATTACTTGGTTTGGTCTTTTTAATTAAAATTTTAAATAATTTAACCATTTTAGTTATGTGTTTCTTTTGTGATGATGTAATTACAAAAATTATTATATTAAACATGTCTTTAAAAATTAATCATGTGATAAATACACGACTAAAATAATCAAATTATTTGATAAAAATGAGATAGAATGATCAAATCAGATAATCGTAAATTAATTATAAGATCAAATATTATAAAAAATAAAAGTATAATATTAAAAAAATAATTCTAAGAGGAAATGTGAGCAATTTTCCCATATAAATAGATATATAGATATTAAAAATGGTTCACACATGTAGGTACTAATAAGAATGACACGTATCCCGTAAATACAATCATATGTCGTGCAAGGTAGAAAGCAAATGCGATTCCTTGCTCTAGGTGTCAGGGACATTAAATACCTAATACGAAGAGCTAACGTTGAGCTCCGAGTCACCCTCGGCGGACTTCGCTTATGATGACCTGTGTCGAAGTGGGGTGCCTTGGGTGGACTTCCAGAGGCGTCATGTCACCCCTGTTCGGTCGAAGTGGCAAACTAATGGATTTTTTCTTTTTTGGTTCCTTCACATTTGATGAGCTGAAAATTTTCCTAAGTTTGACAATCGTAATTCACTTATTCTTCTTTTATTTTATTCATTTTTTTTATAGTTTAAATTATTTGATATCGAAAAGTATTAGTTCGACTAAATCAGATTTGGTTCAAAATGCACTAGTAGAGTTTAATTTTTGATTAGAGGAATTCATCGGAAAAGATCTCACTCTAATTCTTACATAGCACTCGCGTAACATTCACAGGGCCTTTACTCGTATTAAGCCAAAATTTTTGTTTTTTTTTTTACTATTATTTCCTTGCATTCAAGATAAATTTAAGAGTAATAATATTATATCTAACATGAATATGATACGATATTTATAATTAGTATTGAAGGTTTGCATATTGGAATGAAAGTGAATTAATTTGTTTAAGTTTAATCAAATTTAAATTGTAAACATTTTAAATTCGCATAAAATAATTCTTTTATATATATATATAATACATTTACAAAATTAAAATTTATTCATAAATTTTTTTCCTTCTCCAATTCTAATACTTTATATAATCTTGGTATAAATGTTATCTAATAAAAATTTTAAAAATAATAATAATAATTATTTTTATTTGATATTTTAATAAAGTATTAAAAATATTAATAAATTCAAATATTTTATTTTATTTATTGGTTTGTAGTGTAAAGGCATGCTATTAAATAAGATTTAAATTAAGTATTGGCTTGTTATGCGATATCACGAGTTCTATATTTACTGTGTGAACCTTATATAAGAATTAAGATGAAATCTTTTCTAATTAAGAATTAAATTATACGAGTACAATTCGAATTAAATATAAATTAATCAAAATAAGTTTCTGTCTTTTTCTTTTGAAGATAATTATATTATCATTTTATTTTTTATTAGATAAAAGAGTTTTTTTTTTTTTTTTGTTAACTTT
This sequence comes from Marsdenia floribunda, assembly GCA_035583425.1. Lineage (NCBI taxonomy): Eukaryota > Viridiplantae > Streptophyta > Magnoliopsida > Gentianales > Apocynaceae > Marsdenia > Marsdenia floribunda. The sequence goes on along the minus strand of JAXGGT010000116.1, from coordinate 7,690,558 downwards.
TGATAATTTTTCAACATGAGAGTTCACTCAGTTATAATTCAAGTGAAAAATATTTTTATTATTTATGATATCGTTAACTAGTTCAATTTTAAAATAAAATAATAATTCGATTATTTTTAAAAAAAAGTACTCGATTTATTTAAATAATAAAAGTATAAAAATTAAAATATTCAACTTTTTTTAAAAAATAAATAAATAAATAAAGTGGTTTAAGAAAGCTTTTTCTAAACCTTAAAACAAAGAAACCTAAAGGTTAACTTCTTGGTTAATGGAAACTTTCCTATATTCGACGTTATGGTTGGATATATCATAAAATTACTAATTTGAACTCCAAGTTTGTTAGATATTAATATACCAACTTTTTAATTAAAAATATATTATTTAAAATTTGTTAATAAAAGAGTGCTATAAAAACATTTAAATATTTATTGTTCTAAAATTAAAACTATTAACTCCTATCTCTTTATTTTAGGGAAATCCAACTAAATATCATATTCATAAACATGATAATTTTAAGTAGATAGGTTTCAGACAACTATATGTTAATTATTACATAGTACAAATAGTTTATAAACTATAAACAAAATGGCCTACCATTTGAAGCTAACTGCATACCCATTAAATGCACCACATGAAATTCTAACTTCCACAAGCCATACACTCATCACGGTTTGCAAGAGAGCACACCATTTGTGCAATCTTACTTTCTTCGCTATTTTCTTGCTTTAGTTTATGCTGCACCAACATAGAAAGTCAATACTAGGGAATGGTAAGTAAAGTAGCCAAGTAAAAAAGCAAAGTGCTGTTATAGTTAATCTACACCACCTCGACCATGGAAGTATCCACCGTGAATTTGATGGCATCTGCTGCAGCACGAGACCTCAAGTAATACATCCCTGTTTTTAACCCCTAAAATTCACATATGTAAAGAGTTACTTTACCAGAGTAAATTAATCAACCAAGCATCCATAAATACAAGAACATGACCCAAAAAAAAAAAAAAGATTTTCCACATTTTTCTCAGTTTCTCAGACAAGCATGTTAAGAAAATACCTTATTCCAAGCATAGAAATGAAGTGAAGTAAGCTTTGGATAAGTGGGTTGATCCATATGAATATTGAGGCTTTGACTTTGATCTATATAGCATCCACGATCAACTGCTGGTGTATATGGGCATAAATACCTAATTATTTATCTAAATGACTTATCTATCCCTAAGAGGTTTTACATTGGGATTATCTAAATCCCACATTGGAAAACTACTAAACTATTTGGAGATTTGTCTCCCATATAAACAATTAATGTCTTGCAAAAGAGGTAAGTGCTTTTAATCCCTTTGTTTTGGAGTTTGATCTAATCATTGGACAGACTACTAATTTAAGCATCGGAGCTTCTTTGGGGGATAAACCCATTTCTCCCATTCTTGCAGGTACTTGACTGAAGGACTTTCCAGGAAGACCACTCGGCTAAGTGGAGGAGGACCTTTCGGCTGCATCATATTGGCGCCCACCGTTTTCTGGCATTTTTTCAACTCACTCCATTTTTTCATCATGACTACTAGCCGTTGTCCTACCCCTCCCTCTGCCAACCCTTCTGCACATCATCCTTCTGGCCCTAGCCAAGCATGCCCGGAAGCTACTCACCGCTATGTTAGCCCACATTTGGCTGATAACATTCCTCTACCGGTTCCTCGATCAAAGGATCTGCCTTTACAGTCTGCATCCTACGGCCCTTCTCGCCGTCATGTTCATGGCTAACAACCGACTCAGAACCTCCCAACTGAAGAGAGTGTTGACACTAACACTTTCCGTAAACAGATTGGCCTTTCGCCTATTTCGGTTCGTTTTGAATCCCCAACTCTGAAACAGCTTTCAACTGATACCACCAGTACTCCAGTACCGGAAGCTGATGCCAAGATCAAAGGATTGTATGATCAGATGCAGCTTATTTTGCCTAAGTTTCAGCAATTGGAAACTCAGTGGAACATTTTTGAGTCTAATCCATTGAAGCCTGAGTATCGTGATGTTCCTTTTCCGAATAAGTTCAAAGTTCCCACTTTTGAAAAGTACAATGGTTTCACTGATTCGGAAGTTCACATCAAGCACTACACTACTCTAATGGTTATGCATGCAGCTAATGATATGCTTCTGTATCGTTGCTTCCCAATCACCCTTATGGGTCAGGCTTTGGATTAGTTCGGCACCCTTCTCGCTGGTTCTATCACATCTTTCACCCAGCTTGGTAAGTTGTTTTTACAGCATTTTGCAGGTAGCCGAATGCAGAAGAAACCTCGTCTTCATCTACACAACATTCGTCAAAGGAAAGACGAAACCTTAGTAGCTTTTCATAAACGGTTTAACCAAGAAACTCACAATGTTTACAATTGTACGGAGGCCACGTACATTGAAGCCTTCATCAATGGCCTTCGTCTAGGTCGATATTCATCAAAGTTAAACACTTTGCAACCTCAGACTCTTCAAGATCTTTTTGCCAAAATTTGTAAATGGATTCGGGCAGAAGAGTTGGAACGTTCCAAAGTGGAACTTCGATAATTGGAGAAAGAGGAAGCCTTGAAGCTAGATCCTCGTTTCAGTCGCCGTAACAAGAATAAGAACAATAATTCATCTTTAGGTTCAGGTTTCGGATCTGGTATTTACCAACCACCTCAAGATCGTGGCCTTCAGCCACACAATCCGAAGACTCCCCAACAGAATAATACTTCACAGCCTTCAACTCCACAAGACATTCAACCACAACATGATTCTTCTGCACTCACCGGATAGCAACATCAACAGTAGCGGAACAATAACAACAGACGATACAACAACAACAATAATCATCAGAACAACAATAATAATTCAAGACCTCCTCGGTCAGGACAGTTCCGCAACCCTAACTTCACTCCTTTGAATGCTCCCCGTGCTCTAATTTTGCAGAAGGTAGAGAGTTTGGGTATCCTTCAGCCACCAAAACCCATGATGCTAAATGTTGAACGCCGAAACCCAGATTTGTACTGTCATTTCCATAAGGGCACAGGCCACACTACAGAAGAATGCTATTCCTTAAAATGGGAATTAGAATCGGCCATCAAGAGAGGATCCTTGACTGAATATCTTCAGCAACCTCCAGCACTTGTTCCAGAGCAACCTTTGGCCCAACCTAATTCGGCTTCGAAAGTCATTCATGTCATCGCCGGTGGCAGACCTTGCCTTTCCGCAACATCCACTAAGCGGCCAAAGGTATCTGATTCCTCTTGTCCCCTTAATGATGACATACCTTTGGTAGTGTCCTTACAGGTGGGATCATTTTTGGTCAAGCACATTCTGGTTGACACCGGTAGTTCTGCCAACATTTTATATTATCATGTTTTCCAGCAAATGCAATTACCATCTTCTGCCCTCGCAACCACCAAAATCCCATTAATTGGCCTTTTTGGAACTACAACCTATAGCATGGGTACAGTGAACTTAATAGTCGAATGGGGTCCTATGTCTGATATTCGACAGCAAGAGCTTACCTTTTTGGTAGTAGATTGTCCCACTGCCTACAACATTATTCTTGGCCGTCCAGCTTTGAACTCTATGAGAGCAAAAGTTTCTACATTCAGCAACAAACTTATTGTCCCATCTTCTTCCGGCCCTTGGTCCATCAAAGGTGACATTCAGATAGCTCAGACTTGTTACCAAGCTTCTTTGGTCCCCCCTTCAACTTTCGACCCACTACCGGCAGAAGTAGAATCCGAAGAACTAGAACGAATGGAACCCTTTGATACTTTAGAAGAATTTCAAATCAATGCTGCTCGTCCTGACCGAAAGGTGCAACTTAGTACTTCTCTCCCTCTTCAGCTTAAGTTTCAAATTCTCGATTTAATTGCAAGATTTGAACACGTTTTTGCTTGGTCTTCATCGGATTTGGGTTCGATTCCTCGTTCATTTTCTGAGCATCGTTTTGGCATTCCTTCGGAAACCAAACCGATTGTTCAAAAGCGCCGAATCCTACCTCCAGCTAAGCAAGACGTTCTAAAAAAAGAAGTTCAAGATCTTCTTTTAGCAGGCATCATTCGTAGAGTTCAATTTCCTCAATGGTTAGCTAATCCGGTTATTGTACCGAAACCGGGTGGAAAGTGGCGTGTTTGCATCGACTTTACTTCACTTAATAAAGCCATTCCAAAAAAGTCATTTCCACTTCCACATATCAATCAGTTAGTCGATGCTACAGCCGGATATGCTCTCCTTTCCTTTTTGGATGCCCATAAAGGATATCGTCAGATTCAAATGGCTATTCCGGATGAGGAAAACACTTCTTTTGTTACTCTTGAAGGACTCTACCGTTATACATGAATGCCTTTCGGCCTGAAAAATGCGGTGCTGATTTTCTGGATTCAATCAACCGAATGTTTCAACCCCAATTAGGCCGAAACATCGAAGCTTACATTAATGATATTTTGGTCAAATCTAAAGCACAAATTGATATTTTAGATGATTTAGCTAAAACATTTTCAACCTTTGAGCGACATGGTCTTAAGTTGAATCCGGCCAAATGTTCTTTCGGTGTTCAAGCGGGAAAATTTCTTAGTTTCATGATATCCCGCAGGGGTATTGAAGCCAATCCATTAAAAATTGAAGCCATTCAAAAACTTCAATCTCCCCGCACTATCAAAGAAGTTCAACGTCTTAGTGGTCGAATCGCTGCTTTAGGCCGATTCCTCTCAAAGGCTGGGGAAACTTCCCTCCCTTTTTATCAGCTTCTTCGGAATCCAAAACACTTCACTTGGACTACCGAATGTGAAAATGTTTTCCAGAACATAAAAAAACAATTAGTTTTTCCTCCGCTGTTGGTCCCTCCACAACCAGAAGAAGAACTACATTTGTACACATCAATTTCCTCCACGGCTATTAGTTCAGTTTTGTGCGCCTTTCAAGGTTCAAGCATGAAACCAGTCTATTATGTCAGTCATGTTCTCCAAGGAGCCGAATCTCGGTATTCAACCTTGGAGAAACACATTTTTGTTATCATAGTCACAGACCGAAAGTTAAAGCCATATTTTTTGGCACACAAAATAATAATGCATACCAATGCCCCCATTTGGCAATTAATTCATAAACCGGATGTTAGTGGCCGAATGATGCATTGGGCACTTGAGCTTTAGGAGTATGACATAACATATACCAACCGAAAGATAATATATGCTTAAGCACTTTCTGATTTCATTATTGAATGCACTATTTCTACTGATAAGATTGTCCCCATTCATGACACTCATATTCCTCCATTGCAGGATTGTTGGACCGTGAATGTCGATGGTTCGGCTGCTGAATCTAAGAAAGGTGCTGGCCTAGCATTCACTTCACCGGAAGGTACTAAACTTTACTATACTCTCAAGTATATCTTCCCAATCAGCAATAACGAATCTGAATATGAAGCACTCATCGCTGGTCTCCATATTGCTTGCTCTCTGCAGATCCGGAACCTCCTGGTCAAGATTGACTCCCAGGTTGTTGCTGGATAAATAAATGGCGACTTTGATGCCAAAGAAATAAATATGAAGAAATATTTAGAGTTAGTTTCTTCTTTATTTCCTCATTTTTCATACGTTTGGATTGAGCATATTTCCCGAAAGCTGAATATCGAAGCAGATTTTTTATCTAAACTTCATAAAGGTGCAGATATTGACAGTACATGGATCGAGCATCTCACGCGAAAATCCATAGACCTGCCTATTGTTGCCTCCATCAATAATGGTCCATCATGGATGGACCTTATAATAAATTACATCAAGGATGGCATACTTCCAACCAATTCTAATAAGGCAAAAAGCATTCGGACGTCCGCCTCTCCGTATTTTTCATCGCCTTTACTTAAATGCATCACCTTAGACGAAGGCAATTATGTCCTCCGGGAGGTTCATGAAGGCATTTGTGGTGCCCATATCGGTGCTCGCAGCTTAGCCCGTAAGGTTATGAGAGCAGGTTATTTTTTGCCTAATTTGGAGGCGGATGCCATTGAACTTGTTCGAAAGTGTAATAGTTATCAATTGCATGCAAACATTCATCATCTTCCAGCAACTGAGTTTCATTCTTTGAGCAATCCTATACCTTTCTGCCAATGGGGTGTGGATCTTGTTGGTCCTTTTCCAATGGCAGCCGGAAGCAAGGAGTTTTTTGTTGTTGCCATCGACCATTTCACAAAATGGGTAGAAGCGAAACATTTGCTTCCATTACTGCCCAAAAAATTAAGGAGTTTTTCTAGGACGAAGTTATTACAACATTCGGCATTCTTAGAGTTTTGATTACAGATAATGGAAAACAATTTGAAGCCCAAGAGTTCCAAACCTTCTGCCAAGAACTTTATATTGACCATCGGTTTACTTCTGTTGGTTATTTGCAAACCAACGGATTAGCAGAAGTAACAAACCGAACAATAGTTCAAGGCCTCCGGAAGCGCCTCAATGATGCTAAAACGAAGTGGGCTGAGGAATTGACGAGTGTTTTATGGTCATACCATACAACTCCTCATTCACGAACCAAGGAAAGTCCTTTCAGCTTATGTTTCGGCACTGACGCGTTACTTCCAATGGAAATTGGAAGTTCTTCTTTTCGTTTAGACAATTTTTCAGCCGAATGGAATAATCAGAAGATAGCTGAAAATCTGAATCTCTTGGAACACATCCAGACAAATGCCGCTACCAGAGAAAGTCACTACAAACGGCAATTAGCAGCTTACAAGAACCGAAAGGTGAAATCATCACAGTTAGCTGTTGGTGATTTAGTCCTCCGGAGGAATAATGTTAGCTGACAATATCCTAACCGGAAGTTAGATGTAACTTGGGAAGGGCCCTATATTGTATCTAGGGTCAATACCAATGGCATCTATCGGCTACAAGACACCAATGGACAGCTCATTGCCCGATCGTGGAATGCTCAAAATTTAAAGAAATATTATCCTCGATATTTCTTATTTTTATTCTTTGTAACATTATTATTCTTATAAATGGAAATTATTTAGATTTGTCTTTATTTATATTCTCAGTATCATTATGAGTTCACTTGTTAGTTGAATACTTAGTTGATTTATTTTTATTTTACCCAATTACCTTCCAGTTCCAATTTAACCACATTTCAATTATAAATAAAAATAACAATCGAATCAACATTTAAATAAAAAACAAAATTCATTACAATACCAAAAAATTGTTCACAGAATTCTCATTCAATATTCCTTCAAAAAATCTAACTATTACAAGAAGGTGGCCATCAATCGACATTCGGCTATACTGAACCTTCCGACAGTTCAGTATTAACCGTTTCATTTTCAGCAGGCCCTTCTTTAGTTTCTTCTTCTTCATCCTCGAGTAATGGTTTTATCAGTTCTTCAAAATCGAAATCTCCACCATCCCAGGGATAAATAGCAGTTTTAGCAACTTCAGCTAGAACTCGAAGATCCATCGGCAGTTGATATTCTGGATGCACTTCTTGCACCCTTTTGTTCTACCAAGTAGAAAGCCTCCCCAGCCACCGGCCGACTCATGCTTGTGAAGAGATTTCCACATCTCTCATCACGAAGAAAAGCTGTCAATACTGCATTTGAAGTTGCAGCATTGATCTGGCCATCAACTGTTTCGTACCTTTCGGTCAGCCTCTTAGCCTCAGCTTCCCATTTCACGCGAGCCTCTTTCTCCATTTTGTCCTTATTTTTAGCTGAAGCTTCCAGTTCGGCATATTTCTTCTTCAGGATCTCCAAGTCGGCTTCGGCTTTGTCCCTAGCCATACGAACCTGCCCCAGCTTTGCAATATTTTGTTCCCTTTCTTCCCGAACTGGCGATTCAACCGGAGGGTTCGCCCGAACCTTCGACTGGCTTCAATTGTCAAAGCCATAGCCTGTAAATTTACAATTAGTTAATATATATGTTATAACATATATTGCATAACAATATTAAAGACAGCATTCTTTTTACCTAGTAGTTTCGGATAAACATCGAGTTGATGATGTTTACATGTGACTCACTCTAGAGCACAACCGTATCTTTCGGAGGTATGCAGTTCATAAAGAACTCTTCCGCATCCTTTGGAGATTCTATCGACGTATTTACCCTAATATTCCAATTAGGTCGGAATATTTCAGGTATTTTCTCTCCTTCACCGGAAGTGGGTCCTTCACCTCCTTCCTTAAGAGTCTTCCTCTTTCGGCTACTAGTGCCAGCCGGTTGTTTCTCCAACTTCTGCTGCTCTCTTGTAGCCAGTGTCTGATGGTCAAGATTTTTAGATGTTTCTTGATCCAATTCAATCACCGAAGGTTGGACAGATGCGACTTCCAGCACCGCAGTGTTGACAGTAGTTACTGGTCTTTCGTGTGCACACAATGTTTTTTCTACAGTTAGTATTTTTATATATTTTTCATATTCATATATTTCTTTGTTTTTTGATAAATATTATAATACTTTCTTACCAACATTTGTGGAAATTTTTCTTCGTCTATTTGATGAACCTCCGGCTACCATCCGAGCCACCAAAGATTTTCCTACATACAAAATAAAATACATCAGTCATCCAACATTCGGTATTGTACTCATATTTTAAAAATCTATTTCACATACTCAATAGCCGGATGTCTAATCGCGTTTCATACTCTAACCCAGAGTATACCATTAACTCCTTCGGCCACTCTATCCCTATAACTAAATCAAAATAGAAACTGTTTAGTTTTTTTCCTCTTCTAAATATTGTCCTTGCACAGTTGGCAACTCATTATATAAATTCTTTGCCAAATTCCAATTCACACACATCCCAAAGTCTCTGATCGATGAATTCTTCACATAAAAAAATTCATCTTTCAATGAATGGATGCTCGACGGACCCATTATTGCTGGTCGAGCACTCCTCTAGGTCATATAAAAAAACCCCCTCCCTTCGACTGTGGCATGTTTCGGTTCAAGATAGAACAATCTTCTCCACAGTTCTAAACTAACTTGACATCCTAATACTCGGCATGCCATAAAAAAACCTACAGTGGCCCGAATCAAATTCGGTGCCAACTGACCAAGTTGTATATTATAATATATACATATATCTTCAAAAATTGGGTGCAGTGGAAACCGCAACCCAGCCCGCAGATGGGCAACATATGTTGTAACACACCCCTTCGGCGGCCTATGAATTCTACCCTCCGCCCCAGGACAAATAGTTCGGTATGATACTGGAAAACTATAGAACTCTCGGATAGCATCTAGTTGAGTACAAATTGACACTTGCGTACGGTATTGTGGTATTTGAGGATTTGGTCCTTCATCTATTGCCAATTTCCTTGGCGCTGACTTCGTCCTAGGGCACCTAACCAACAAGGGTCGCGTATAATTCATTCCTTCAGCCACAACGTTTTCTTCTATAAATGGAAAGTCAAACTCAATCCCCTGGCACCTATACCTAATACAAACAAACCTATTCCCCTCCCTAATCGATCCCCGTCTTTCTACATCATTCTCCACATCCGGAAGCTCACTTCCGGATGATCCTATATTCTCATTGCTATTAGCCATTCTCTTTATATTTCAAAGTTCAAAAACGCAAGTCTTCAGATGGAAGAAGAAAACTGAAAGTTACCTGCAGATTTACGAGGAGCCATTATCAAATTCGGTTCAGCGTAGATGCAAACATAAACTCACACACAAATTCACTGCAATAATAATCAAAAAGAAACATGTTTATTAGTTCTTTTTGCCTCTATTTGCAACATTCAAAGGTTAAATTGAATAAAACCATAAAATCATATGCATATCTACATTATCTTTTATGTTTTCACACGTTCAATATAATTTTAGTCATTTTGAACAACTATCAAACACATTATCTGCATACATTCATTTCATTTTTCCAGAAAATTTCAAAACCATAACTACTTTTACTTCTGTTTTACATTTCAACCATTCTTCGAAAGTTTGAAAAACTTACCGATCCTTTCCTTTAAATCAGCAGTTTCTAGTTTCTTCACTGCACAAAACGCCTCCCAAATCTTCCAACACCAAAGCTCACAAGCCACAAACAAGAGAACTTGAATACTGCAATAAACTCGCAATTAAGGAAAATGCAGAGAAATTTTCAGAAACTCAAATGCCAAAGTAATTCGAAATGGCATTCTCTTTCTCCTTTTGATACGACACCTTTTCTCTCTCCTATTAAATGCTCTCGCAGTTTTTCATAACTTTTTAATTATTATTTCCTGTACTCAAAGTGCCACATCAGCATACGACCCTTGATCTTTGTGAAAAGGCTGTGGTTTTTTGTTTTCAAATGACAACTTTTCAGTTGCTGACATTTCTCTTCCAAACATCACTTTTTAAAATCGAAAGTTATTTAACCGCTACTTCCATCTTTTTCATTCCTACTTCATTTTTATATATTTAATACACCTTCCGGCTCCTGAAGCCCCCTTTATATATCTACCTTTCGGCCAGTTTAGCCGAATGCAAAAAAAAAAAAAAAAAAAAAGAGAGGCTTGTGGTGTATATGGGCATAAATATATAATTATTTATCTAAATGACTTATCTATCCCTAAGAGGTTTTACATTGGGATTATCTAAATCCCACATTGGAAAACTACTAAACTATTTGGAGTAATTTGTCTCCTATATAAACAATTAATGTTCCCAAAAGAGGTAAGTGCTTTTAATCCCTTTACTTTGGAGTTTGATCTAATCATTAGACAGACTACTAACTTAAGCATTGGAGCTTCTTTTGGGGATAAGCCCATTTCCCCCATTCTTGTAGGTACTTGATCGAAGGACTTTCCAGGAAGACCACTCGGCTAAGTGGAGGAGGACCTTTCGGCTACATCAACTGCCGTATCAACCAGTGTCCATTGCTTGATCTCCCAAACAGTCCTATAAAGTAAAATTGAATTAGAAATGTGCTTTTGGAATTAGAGAAACAAGATATAAACAAGAGGTGAACTAACACTCATACTTGTAAATGGCTTTTAAATCTTCAGGAATTTCAGGGATCTTTTGAACAGACCCATCCTCATAGATTATCCTATTCTTGATCGCAGGAGACGAGAGTCCCATCTCAGTCAAGTCATGGAGCAAATGTTTGTTAACAACAAAAAATTCTCCACTGAAAATAAACCCAACCAGCATCAGAAGGAAGCCAGGTGAACAAAGATAAGGAAGTAACTAACAGACCACATACACCTTAGAACTCTCCGACTATGAATATTGGAAGTATAAGGCTCAAAACACTCATTATTCCCAAGAATTTGACTAGTTGAAGCAGTTGCAATTGGTGCTACAAGAAGTGAATTTCTTACACCATTCTTTGATATCATTTTCCAAAGAGCATCCCAGTTCCACCTACATGAAGGAGTCACATCCCACATGTCTGGTTGAAGAATTCCCTGATAAACAAAGTCAACAAGGTTTAGTTAAGATTAGAAAACGGGATGATAATTGCTACATTTCTTCAAACTACAAGACATTTACAATAATATCCGTATAGGATTTCCTACAAACACCAACAGTAACAAGACAAAAGCTCCATACCTTACTAATTGGACTCCCATCATAAGTTTCGTACTGGCCTTCATTTACAGCTAATTTAGAAAAAGTCTGTAATGCATGATAGTATATAGTCTCAAATATTTCACTGTTTAACTTTTGAGCCTATCAGACAAATAAGACACAAGATAAGACCCAAGTGAACCAAAGTTAACCCATTTTTTTAGATAGAAAAATAGATTTACCTCTGGTGAATCAAATGCCATTCCAAGCAATATGAAAGTGTCTGCCAGACCCTGTACTCCAATACAAATAGGCCTATGTCGAAGATTAGACCTTTTTGCAGTCTCAACTGGGTAGAAGTTTATGTCAATTATCTTGTTTAGGTTTGCAGTTACTATTGAAGTAACATGATTTAAAGAACAAAAAAAGAATCAATCCAAATCCATGCATTGCATGATATCATGGCAAAGGAATTCAGAGAGCAGCAAGTAATGTACTAGAACAAACCTCAACTAGCTGGTCAAAATAAAAAAAATCGATTGCTAGAACCTCTACTGCCAACAAGCTTAGATGGTTGTGACTGGATTCCCTATCGTAAGGAATAAATATTCAGACAACTAAGAAACTAAAAAAAAATTGGGATCACAAAGAATGCATTTGAATATGCATACCTTCTCTTTACCAAATCGTGGCAGAGCAATAGAAGCTAAATTACAAACAGCAGTTTCGGTTGGACTAGTATACTCAATGATTTCAGTACATAAGTTAGAAGACTTGATGGTACCAAGGTTCTGCTGGTTGCTTTTTCAGTTGCATTTATCGTAAGAGTGGGAGGTTTCATCAGGCATAATTTTTCAGTGGATAGTATCAAGCTGTGGAACAATTTGTAAAAAGCTTTGAGAAACATACCTTATACAGCATGTAAGGAGTTCCAGTTTCAATCTGGGATGTCAAGATATCAAACCAAAGTTTTTGAGCCTTAACTTTTTTTCTTTGCTTTTCCCTGCGAGAGAAGTTAAGCAAAATGCAGGTACCAATGAGAACATATAAAACACAATGATGGAGAATATGGCAACAAGATGGAAACAACTTATTTAAATTTACTTTGCTTTCATATTAGATGTAAAGTCTCTCAAATTCTTCACCCCAGCAATCAGCAAGCCCAGGAGATTCATTTGGACAAAACAGAGACCATTCTTCGTTTGCTCTCACCCTCTGCATAAAGAGATCAGGCACCCAAAGAGCATAGAAAAGATCTCGACCTCTGTGTTCTTCCTACAAAAGGGAAACACCCACAGTTACTAAAAAGACATTATCATAAAGCAAAGGCTTTGAGAACCAGAAAATGTCAAATGATCCTGAGGACATTATTTAATTAGACGTGTTCACTCATAATATCAATATGCAGGACAACATACTACAAAAGACAATCTCAATTGCAATACAATGACAAATCACGCCATACCTTCCCATGATTCTTCCTCATATCCAAAAATTCAAATATATCAGAATGCCATGGTTCCAAATACACAGCAAAGGCACCTATTTGAAGGAAAAATAAGAAGATTAGAAGGAAAAACCAACTACAACTAAGCCAAGAAAATTTTGTCAGACTTGCATACCTTTCCTCTTGCCACCTCCTCTATCAACATAACGAGCAATGTCATTAAATACCCGGGGCTTTGGCACAATTCCATTGGACATTTGTTCCTCGAATAAAACTTCCAGTTGCTCGGATGTTGTGAACAGAAACTCCAATCCCTCTAGCTGATTTGCTGATAGCAGCACATTCATTAAGGGTATCATAAATGCCCTCAATGCTGTCGTCTTTCATGCACACCAAGAAACAGCTACTCAACTGCAATTCAAACAAAAGAGTTTAATTACAATTAAATCATGCAGAAAACCTCAAGCTTTCCAAGAAAAAAAATTAATAATAAAAAATAAAGTTATGAAGGGTTTCAAAATGTGCTGCACTTGGGGCCTTGGAGTTCCAGCATTGAAAAGAGTAGGAGATTCATGAATAAACCATCTTTGGAATATCAAATGATACGTTCTAATCGCAGATTCAATGTCATCCTTGTGGATCCCAACAGCAACTCTCATCAACATGTGTTGAGGCCTTTCAACTACTTTTCCTTAAACCTTTAAGAGGTAAGACCTCTCAAGAGTTTTGAAGCCAAAATAATCATAGTCAAAATCTTGACCATAAATTATCTCACTATCGAGACAAGTAGCATTTTGAAATGAACAAGTACATATTAAAAAATAGAAACCACAGAATTCACAACACCAGTCAGCTAACCACTCAGATCCATAAACTCAATTTCAATAGTTGAATAGGTTGATCATATAAAATCCTAGTCAAATAAAATACCTATAACAACACCTTAAATGAGAATAGTGGTAGGTGCTTCTTGCTACCTTGAGCGAAGTGTAAACTTAGATAGCAGGATCCATTCTAATCTATGGTACCCCGAAAAAGTGTTGAGGAAGCTTAGGATTTGAAATCCCGCTATAGCAACCACTAGTGCATCAATTCAAGATAATAGGTAGTATTCCTTGGGGTAAAGCTTGTACAGATAGGTACAGTCCATCACACCCTCCTTTTCCATGTGGATTTTCAGACCATCATAATCTTGGCTAACCAAGTTAGGTTGGTCACGTCATGTATGAACCGTGCCTCAAAGAGATTTTTGACTTCTTTCTTCATGGCCTTTTCTTTTTCATCCCTAAAGCATCAAGCTCGTTGCTAGGATAGGCTAGTACAATTCTAGGTGAAAGTACTTGGACAAATACTGATGATTCAAGGCACAATGGGCTATTGAATAGCCTCTCTCACATGTTAGGTGGAGGAAGAATACAACAAAACTCTACTAAAAAATAGAAGGCCTGAATGGAAGTTTTGTTTGTTAATACTCTCCTATGATAAAGTTTGTGGAGTATTCTTGATGATAATGAAGAAGATGAAAGAATTAATTTTTCTAGGTCGAGGAATTAGTTTCGCTTTGTATTTTTAGTGTATGTTTTCACATGCCTGTTCATGGATTCTTTTTCCTTTTTATGTGAGTGTTGCATACTACTAGTACTAGATCCATTGAGAGCTTCCACGTGCCTGTCTATTGTGAGCAATAGTCTGCACATGCTCTACGTTGCACATACTTGTTTTTTAGTTACTTTTTAGGCACATTAAATATTTTTTACCTAGTATGGTTGATTCATTCAATGCATGTAGTGGGGGTTCTCATTGTGGATATACTCGACACAAAACTCGATAATGCTATTGTACTACACCATTGACAAAGCAAGAGGCAATGGTGCGGGGAGCAAGAGTTGAATTACACAAGACTTTAGACTTCGCAAAGTGCATACCACTTAGCGCATCCCAACACGTGGACCTTTTATTGTTCATAAACAAGTCACACATAAAATATTGATCAAATATGATATTAACAATAGGAATTAATTAGGCTTTGATAAGATTGATTAGCATGATTCAAGGCCTCTAGTTTGTATGGATTGAATAGTTTAAGTATTGGATATAATTCATAAATACAATAAGGAATACAACACATCATTTCTCCAATTCATCTCTTATATACTCATAGAGACATATCACAAAACAAGGGGTACATAGCCCACACTACAAAGCATATTCAAGATTAATAGTTATAAATATTATTGTTTGAGATATAATTAAGGCATGATCAATGACGCCCCTTCGCACAATAAAACCCCCTACATGATTTGATTGAAAGGCTAAGTGTTACACGATTGAATTATCATAATTCAAGTTTAAGTTTTGACTAGAGAAGAACAAAAGAATGTTCCTAAGCTATTAATCTTAGGGAAAATATACTAAAAGAGACTACCTCTCACCATGATAGGAACCATAGTCCCACAAAGAAAATGATAAGAACCCACTTGGATAATTGTGTCTATAAAATATGATACATTTTGGTCTAAATAAGCTATGGTGCTTTATTATGAGTTATTAAGCTTGTGCTCTAAATAAGTTATGGTGCTTAATTATGAGTTATTAGGTTTCTTAGGTAAAATATTTATTAAATAATAACTTGGGTTTAGAGTTATCGCCATTTCTATCTGGGTTATCATGGAGAATTAGCATTGGATTTAAAGAACAATAGCCTAGGATTAAGCAACATCAATTGACACTCACCATTCAATTAGAGGTCACACTTGATAAATATTTAATATTTTTCCATTCCAAAGGTTTTTTTTTTTTTTTTTTTTGTTATTCTGATGGTTTATATATATACCTAAAAAATTAGACATTGTCTATTCTAATTATTTTAATTTTCCTTTGCTACTTATTTGACTTTCTTTACTGTTAAGTGTTATTGCTAATGTTGTTGAATAAAGATCTACATCAAAGCATCTTACCATAGGACCAAGCCCCAAGTATGCAACAGGGATGGAGCTAAGTTGATGCCTTTCAATGGAGGATTATGTGCGTGAACACTTCACCCACCCTCTCTAAACTATAGTTGGAGGATTGGTTTTAGTTGATTCCATGGACAATTGAAAAAGCAGGATCCTATCCTTTTGCAGTGCCACATAGCTCAATAATCCATAGTATTAGCAAAAAAAAAAAAAAAAAAAGGTCAACAACAAAGTTCTTAAGAATGCTCCCAAAGTAAAATACACTAACTTAGGACAACTTGAAGTGCAGATGACACCAAGCATAGGCCTACACCTTAGTACTTCATTCTCTCCCCTATAATGGGAGTTATCCTTGGAGAATACCCTATTCGAGTGCAAGGTCCAATGAGCATATTCAGGGGTCTTCGGTTATTCCCAATTCCATCCTCCTTTCAATTTTCCCTCCTTCCCAGTACCATACCATGCAAAGCTCTTCCCCTCCAAAAGAGCCTCAAAAGAGTACAATGGAGTTTGAGTTTTAGGACTATTACCTAAGGCCTCCCTACTGTAGATATGAAATTTGGCCCAAACTCTATCAAGGAGAGTGTGATCCTAGGGTAAGGCAAAGTGGACAAAGTATTGATTCAAGGGAGAAGAGGGAAGCAAAAGTTACACTCCACCACGACTAACTTGTCTCTTTAGTTTATCGTACTAGGTGGAGAGTTGAAAAATGTGACCCTATTCTCTCTGGAGGAACTAAAAAGACATTTGAAAAGAATAGGTGAAATAGGCACTTTGTATTATCCACATCGAGGCACCTTTATGACATTACAAAGTAGATAATCTAACGCACAGCTTTCAAATGAACATGGTTAGGTTAGGATTGGATATCAAGAAAGAAGTAAATGAAGACTAGCTCAAATGGTGAGCAGAAACTAAAGTGGAAGTGTGATGTGGGTATTGTGATATATCTAGTCGACATCCTTCTCATGAAACTACTAGAAAAGATCCTAAAATGGGCCTCATCACCTACACAGGCTAATTGAAAAGTCGATAGCTTGATAGGGCTACGAGTATTGGTTGACAAGCCAAAGACCTCATCTGACTTTCCCCTATGTTGCACTCCCTCAACAAATGCAATTTCCTCCTTTTAAGTCACCTTATCACCTCTCTCATCTACTGTCACTTTGCCTATATCTTCCCCTCCTTTGTTTATTCTTTCTCTTACACTAGGTTCTTTCCCAATCTCCTCAACTACTATATTTTTATCATCCCTTTCTTTGGCTATGGTAACTATCTATAATCCTAACATATGATGCAACAAATAAGCTACCTCAAATTTCTTTTAAAATAAGGCATCAATAAAAGCTTTAAGACAACCCATTATCTTCAAGATTAAAAACAATTGATGGGATTTTAGTATATATGATTTAAGTAAGATATTATTAACATAAATTGCATCATTAACATAGTTTTGTCACATTGAATCACATTTGAGGCAAGTATACCTATCATATATAGCAT
>JAXGGT010000116.1:7628457-7664331 GCA_035583425.1 Marsdenia floribunda | reverse complement strand
GCAAAGGATTGGCTTTATTACCTTCAACCTACTGTCATAACAACCTGGAATGATTTGAAGAGATCATTCTTGGAAAATTTCTTCCCAGCATCAAGAACTGCTACCATTAGGAAAGATATTTGTTGTATTAGATAGAATCATGGATAGACTTTACATGAATACTGGGAGAGATTCAAGAAACTTTGTGCAAGTTGTCCTCAACACCAGATTAGTGATCAGTTATTGATACAATATTTCTATGAAGGTCTTCTCCATGGATAGGAGTATAATAGATGCAGTTGCTGGAGGAGCTCTAGTGGACAAGACACCTAATGCAGCCAGGAATTTGATTTCAAATATGGCTCAGAATGCACAACAGTTTGGTATTAGATCAGGAGGCACAAGGGTAGTGAATGAACTCCAATCATCAACTGACCAGCAGAAAATGGAGAACAAAATAGAGGAGTTAACATGTTTGGTTAGACAGTTAGCATTGGGACAAAAGAAAATTCCCGTCACTGTTAGTGGTATATGCACCTCATCCATGCATCCTATAGATCAATGTCCTCAACTGCAGGATACCACTGAGACATGTGCTAGAGTTTTTCCTGGTAAACACTATATTGCTTACTAGTTTTAAAATTAATATTGGTCGGTTTGACGACAACCGCAAATTTATCCTTTACCAGATATCTGGATATGAACTACAGATTGTGATTGTCAGTTTTATAAGGGAAATGGGACGCGACCTTTCAGATTCAACAGTCTTCATTAATGTCAGCTCTGAAGTTAAAGAGCCATGAGTAATAATTGTCAGCCGACCATTGACATGGTTAGCGGGAAGCCAATAACGTGGTTGACTGATCGAATCATCTTCTCGTATCCACATATCCTTACGTGTACAACTTTGCACACACATTATTTATTATAAGCATTAAAATAAATATACGATAAACTCATGTAAAAAGATTATGTAGGAGTATTACAAATTCCTCAAACTTGAATATGGGAATTTGGAATAATGAAGCATTTGTTGACCATCGATTCTACTTCTTATGGGACACATGTAATAATGTACAGGGTCCTTATAGTTGTCAACCGATAGAACGCTCAATGTAGTCGTTGACCAACGTGGTCATGAACATGCATTCGTCAAACATACGTAAATGGTCAGCACATACAAGTATTGAAGATATGAATAGGAGCATAAAAAATAATAAAAAAAAAGAACATATGAATAGGAACTATTTTCATTATCATATTTCACGAAGAAAACAAGGCGCAAGTGTTATCATAACTCCCATGGTTGCAAACAGAAACAAAGCAAAAGTATCCAAGGCATAAATTAGCCATCTAAAACCCGAAACGCATGTATCTACAAACAAAAAACTTTTCAACCTCTGCGGCACAACCCGCATAGTCCTGGTCATCTTGGTAGAGCCCCCCCATCACAACGCACCCGATAATTCTGGTGATCTTCAGTCTTGTAGCATCCTCGACCTGCAAGACATCGAAACACGTGTTCCTGTATGTTCACAGGTATATACAACATGGGCACGGAATGGTCTAAATGTGTCCAAAGAGCAGTTCTTCCTGAGTTCCCCAATTATATTAATTTCAATCTGCCTCTCTTCGTCACAATCGGAAAAAAGATGAACAACACCTATGCCATATTGTGCTGCCCTGTTCCCCTCATCTACAGCCCTCTGTATATGAACAGTGGACGTTTGGAGGTTTCCACGGGAAAAAAATTCAACCTAGTTGAAAAAAATAATTACACAACAACAGGGAAGAGCAAATTCACTTATGTATCTGTCTCAATCGTAACATTCGAGCGGATACATGTATATATATATGTATTATTGTGAAGTATACGAATTGACAATGTACTGAATCAAACCAGGCCTTTGTACAATAGAGTTTCCGGGTTCCTATAATGAACGTACTTCTCCAGAAATTGTTGTGGAACGTTATGCTACATCGACCATCTTCGACTGAAGAAGAACCCGGGCGATACTTTCTGGTATAGTTGACCTTGGCTCTCTTCGAGTAATTCGTTAAAAGTCTTGCAACTAAAAGTAATATCCAAATGCAGCCTTGTAAAAAGTCCCCCCGTAGAGTATTTACGCAGAAATAGAGGGAAAACAAACTACTGAAGCTGCTGTGATGCACCCGAAATCCACCGCAGAGTTAGAAACAACGTCACAGAGGATGGTTTTCATGAGTTCTTCAGGAAGATCGAAAACGGTCGTCATCTTGTTCCTATACAACTGTGTTTGGGATTGTTGTATTCGGTGGCGAATTTTACAAAGAAATCATTTATGGATTGCAAGAGTCAGTTGTATAACTGAAAGGTGACGCGACCTTTCAGATTCAACAGTGTGCATTAATGTCAACTCTGAAATTTAATACCCAAGGAGTTAACACTGTCAGTCGACCATTAAAAGGGTTACCGGGTACACCCAACATTAGTTGACCGCTCGAATCAGCCCCCTATATTCATGCATTGTTACGTGATACAACTTAGCACTCAGCTTCCCATTTTGTATATGTATTATATAAATATATGATACAGTCGTGTAAAAATATATATAACATTATTACAAAATGAGAAAAGTTGAACATTTGATGTTGGAATAGAACAAGCAGTGGTTGACCATCGATTCTACTTCTTATGGGACAAATATGTTGTCAGATATGGAACGCGCACTATAATAGTCAACCAATAGTGTGATCAACATGCATTGGTAACACGGACGTAAATGTTTACAGAAAATAACCATTGTCAGACATATGAATAGGGTATAATTCAAGCATTGGCTTACGTAGTAGGCAATATTAATAACCATTTGCATAGTAATTGTTTTCATAAACATAATAAATCAATAAAAAATAAATAAAAAAACAAAAGAACACCAAATATCCAACTGTTGTCATGAACCCCATGTTGGCATAAAAAAAAAAAAAAAAACCCAAACAAACAATTTCCATGGTATCACCAGCTATCTAATCAAAGTTATCCATGTGTGTATAAACAAATGTCATCTCAACCTCTGCGGCACAACCCGGACAGTCCAGGTTATCTCGACAGAGCACATTTTCAAATAGGAAAGGATATTTCTGGTGATCCTTTGCTCTGCAACATCTCCCAGCAGACGCAAACACGTTGCTCTATGTCCCTACGCTTATACATCCAAACGAGCATGCGTACAACGTGGCCATGGAAGCGTCTAAATGTGTCCACAGTGCAGTTCTTCCTCAAGTTACCGATTATGTTAATACCAATCTGCTTCTCTTCGTCGGACTCGAAACAAAGATGAACAACACCTATGGCATATTGTGCTGTCATGTTTCCTTCATCTACAACCCTCTGTAAGTGAAAAAGCGAATGTTCCAATATTTCTAGAGGAGAAAAAGTCATCCTGGTTGTGAAAAAAATAAAATACTATTTCGATAATTATATATATATATATGTATATATAAGTAATATGTATTGGCATGTACAGAATCGAACCAGACCTTTTTACAATAGAGCATTTGGGTTTCGAAAACGGAGACACTTATTAGGAAAGTGTCATGGAATGTGTCGCCAGCGCCGACTACCACCGAAGAAGAATTGCAATGACACATTCCGATACATTTGTCCTTCGTCATCGTCGGGTATTTGGTAAAAATACTTACAACTAAAAGCAAAATTCCAATGCAGGTTGTGTAAATAGTCGAGCATGTGCAGTATTTATCTAGGAATACATGAAAAAAGAAAGACTTACATAGCTTTCACGTTTCCAAAATCCACCGCAGAGTCAGAAACAACATTACAGAGGATGATTGCCATGATTTCTCGTGGAAGATCGAACATGGTTGTCATCTTTTTGCTAAAAAATCTCTATTAGGGATTGTTGTATACAGGGACGAATTTGCTGAAGATATCATTTAAGGATGCAACTATCTGTTGGATAGGTGAAAGGGCCACGACCTTTCAAATTCCAAAGTTTGCATTAATGGCATCTCTGAAGTTCAATAGCCAAGGAGTAATAATTGTCATCCACCATTGAAAGGGTTACCAGGAAACAAACGATTGGTTGACCGGTCGAATCATTCAGGTATTGTTACATGTACTACTTTAATATAAGTTTATTTCTTATGTGGCGTATGGTTTTATTGTTTTTTTTTTTGGTAAGTCTTATATGAATTATATATGTACGAGACAGGAGAAAAATAATAATCATAATTACAATTTAGAAGTTGAGAAAAATGAAAGGCACATTCCATGACATTACTGGCACACTAGTTGACCACTGGATTCATAAGACAGTATTGATACAATGTTACGTGAACAACTTTGAACTCATATTATATAGTATGTATATATTAGATAAATATACGATACATTCATGTATCAATATCATATAAAATACATATAAAATGAGAAAATTCAAAAGTACTTCTTGGAATAATTAAACATTAGTTGACCATTCATTCTAAGTATGTCATTTGAAATATGAACATTACAATGTCCCTAATACCGAAACTCTAATTTCCTAAATGAAGACTGAAACAAATAGCACTTCTTGATCAGCAGCATAATCGATACATAGAGCTTGTGTATCAAGCTTTTGTAAGTCATAATTATACACCCAATTGCTCTCGTGTGCACATTTGGGATGGCCATCAATTTAGCAAAGTTTTCTTATACGGGGGATGTCCCGACAATGTTCCCTATACATGTCATGCACCCAGACCTCCGTACTGCAATACACATTGAAATGTTCCCTATAATGATGGAATGCATTTATTGTAGAATTTCGTCGTAGCTCCCCAATGGTGGTAATGCCTATCTGCTGAAAGAATTCATTCCCTCAACACAGATAAATAATACCAAGTGCATAATTTGCTACCATATGCCCTGCAATAACGGCTTCCGCAAAATATTCCCACCCCTTGACAAAATCAAGACGAGCAAATGCTTCAAACTGAAACAGAAAATGAAGGATGATAACAAAGCCTACATCTTACTTTTCTTCGACAATAACGAAGGACGAGATGACAGAGACTCACCATCCCTTCCCTGATTAATTCTTCTGGATTTTTGTAGAAAAGGCATTTTTGCCTGAACAGGCACATGGAATCGAACGCATGTGGGAAGGAGAAGTTATCTGGCAGTGTAACCATCTGATAGAGGTAGCTTTCCTCTTGTTCAATGATGTTGTAAAAAGTATTTCACCTACACACACAGCGGAACAATCATTTCAATATCTAACCTACAACTGCATATATGTATATATCAACCCCAAACAAAAAAATACCAAAAAATAATTTTAAAACAAAAAGGAACACTGGTGAGGTTGAAACAGTGTGCCCTAGAATTTTCATTAACAGATGATGGGGAAGGTTGAACAGGGGTAAAGATATAGGGGCGAGGGACATCAGCTCGGCATGCAATGAAACGAATTAGGAGAGAAGCATGTTGTGGCCTTTCGGGAATATATTGAAGGGAGCCAACTTCAATGGGAATTTCAAAAGCATTAAATGCAGCTGTCTATTCCCACCAACCTATCAATGTCATTCCATTTTTAAGTGGTACAAAGGGGATGAAAATGACACGCGTGCCTTTTGTTTTAATTATTATCATATGGCTTCGCCAATAATGTACAACCACATGTCACCGAACTTCCTTTTTTTTAACAAACCAGGAAAACCATGGGATTGTTGGCGCTTTTATATATATATAAAGATATTTCGCAGTCAGAAGAGTCCTAACGATACGCAAAGTTTCAAAAAAAACATAACCAAGTGGAAACCTAGCCAGAGTACAGGGGCGATAGTTGGCTACCCAATAGTCCTCTCAACCAGTACACGCAGTTTAACCATGGTGTCGTGTCATAGTGGATTTTATCAGAGACATTATGGCCTGACGACATCTTCCAGGTTAGGAATCGCGATAGTCTAAGGGTAGACGAAAGAAATGGATATATACTATGGCGCCGATTTGTAATCTCAAAAAGAGTTTTCCCACCCATTACTATTCCAAATTCCACATTTATACTAAAATAAATTTGAAACAGAGTGCACTTCTAACCCCAGAAATTTCAATTCATTCTCATTCCATATCTGACGATATGAAAGTGTCTAACACTTGTGCTTCAAATAAAAGACAAAGAACGGACAAAGATGTCCACCCACCGGAAGATCCAAACTTACTTCACAATGCAGACCTTGATATAAGGAAACTTTTGTCTGGTCTTGCATTGGAAGATGACCTAGACTTACACAGACCTGCAAAAGACACAGCAAATTTTGTTTGTAAGTACTTCAAAGACTCATAGGGTAACCGATGGTCCGCTAAAAACATCGTCGTCGACAAGCCCCCAAGATTGAATGAATTAGGGCAACTTGAAGGGTTTTCAGAGATGTAAGTGTATCAAAAATGAGATACACTGACGACGTTCTACACCGAATGTTGCCCTCGACTGGTTAGACTTTTCTACCGAAATGCAATAGTATCGGCAGGAAGGCAGAATGACTTGATTATTACTTCACTGGTGAAGGGGGTCATGGTTTAGATAACGCCCGAGCAAGTAAACAACTGGTTCAGAATGCAGAACATGGGTTATTGTTTGTCCTCATATGAATCTCGGAAAGCATGCAAAAAGCAGCATTGAGGGACGAAGTTGGCCGCACGCTATGCGGTTCTGCCTGACTGTGTGTGAACAGCCTCTCTGTTTATGGCCGTGTAATAGGAGGTATAATAGCACAGTTTATACAGGATAGATATTAAAGACAACTTGGTGTGACAGATTTCATCCTCACGTGGAAGGCATTAACAAGGAAGCTTGTTAATTTTAGTGATTGCTTCGTGTGAAACATTGACCAAGCACTGCGGGTAAAAGACAGGCAGTTTCTTTATGGTGGGTTTCTAACCAGGATTCTCAGACTAGTTAATGTTGATTTTGAGGGTGAGGTAACCTAGCCAATCAAGTTGTCATACGGGATACAAAACATAAACTGTGTGGAGTCATGGCACCGTAAAATCAATGAAATAAAGCAAACACAGCCACAGAATGCGGATGATGATGCAGACGCTGAACGTGGGAAGCACATAGGATAGTCAACTAATGCAGCAAATATCAACAGCCTGCCTAAAAAAATCGAAGATATGCATCAAACATGGGAAAAGGATAGAGAGGATGGCCTCAGGTTCTGCAAGAAGATGAAGGCAATTCATTCTCAAGTTAAAGACACATTATCTGAAATCCTTGACATTTTGAAGTGTGCGAACAGTGGGAACATCCGTAAAATGCCCACGGGTGAGGATATGTCAGACAATGTTGAGCCAGAACCAAAACATGATCAACCAGAGGTTCAGCAACCACACAACCCCTATGGAGACGACTAGGAACCTCAACAGCCACATGTGCATGGTCAACCAGAGGATGATTTTGTAGATAACCCCTTTTCAACAGAGGGGAATGATGAGCAATGTGATGAAGAACAAGCATCTTAACATCACTCAAATGCAGGTGGTCCATTGAATGGAGCAGTGATTCAGGAAAGCTTTGGTGACTCAAGTTCACGGGATGCATTCAAAAATATTTCCACTTTTGAACTTCGGGAACAAATATTTGATGTTGTAGCAGAACGCGCCGAAGGGGATCAAGATTCATTTGAAACAGCTGCAAAGGAGGATAATGAACTATTACACATTGATTGTCTGGATTCATGACAGATTTCTTGCTATATTTTTTTATAATAATTTATGTTTAGGAACATCTCATGGATCTCAAGTAGAAAAATACTTTGATAATTCACATGTTCAATCAAATGTAGCAATTACAAGTAAAGTATTGTGATGGAGTTTGATTTCTTCTTTATAATGTTGGGAAACATGTAATTTGGTTTTTACAGTTTTTCATCCATGATATTGTTCAGGTGATGAGAACAAGTTGGAAGAAAATGATGGAAGTAATTCTGTTGCAGAAGGCACAGCTGAAGAAAGGAATAGAGAACTGCTTAGTGTCTCTGAATTGGCAATTTTAGATGCTACTGTCGACCTTGTTGTTTCATCTGCAAAGATTTGAACAACATACTATGTTGCTATGAAATTTATTTTGGATTATGGTTTGTCTTTCAATCTGTGGATTATGGTATTAAATTCTATTTTGGATTATATTGCCCTATATATTTGTTTGTGAATGGATTATCAAAGCCCGGATAACTGCACTAGAAATTTCACTTTAACCAAATGGTAGTCAACTGTAGATAAAAGAGGCAAAATGTGAGCAGTTTGAAGTCGTACTAGTTGACCATGCAGTTGTTGATCGTTACTATAATGTAGGCATAATATAAATTGTGAATCGTGGCTAATAACAGGAAACTGTATAAGTTTTGAAGTTGTGTCCACTGTGAAATAAAAAGACAAGCAAACAAATTGTTGTAGAAACAAATGGCTATATGAAACAACCAAATGGTTATTTAAACACACATATATATATACCCCTTTCAATGTTCAATCAAATCACCAATCCAAAACATAGTCCAATAAACATTTATCATACTTTTTCCAATTATTAGCCAAAGTTTTCCATTTTCATTAGTATATATTTTTTTTCCAATAACGCTGCATGAAAAAGAATACGTGTCAAAAATAATTTTTTTTAATATTTTTATAAATATTTTTTGTTTTTTATGGGACACATATTTTGTAAATTGTACTACAATATTTATTACGTTGTTTATAGTTAGTACAGATTGTTGATACGAATTTCAGACTTTGGAGAAAAAAATGTATAAATGGAACTAAATAATATATATACATCCAACAACAAGTACTTATCAAAAAAATAAAAATAAAAATTGAACAACGATAACATATATTTCAATATTCAATTTGTGATACAAAATTTAGAATGATGGAAGTAAAACAAAAAATATTCAATATATATATAAATATATACACCTCAAATAACAATATCATCATTACAATAATAAAATATATTATTTTTGTCTCATATTTACTAGACAACTTCTTACACTGGCCCCACCTTACTCTTCGTTATTCGCAATCAACTCAATTCTTTTTTAAAAAAAATGTGCTTTCTTAAAAAAAGTTCCAATCCAAAAACACCCTTATTTTTTTTAGTATCTTTTAATTAACGTATATTATAGTTAGGGTTTATTATTCATTTATTGAGGTTATCGACTTCTAGAGAGAACTTACACTACGTCTATATTCTAGAAGGTAGCCAATCATTGGGAACAATCGGGGAGAATCCAATCAACAATCGTTAGAGAGATAAGTGAATTCTTCAATCTCGTTAGGCTTAAGATTAGATATTTAAGATTTTTAGACAAAACCTATGCCTATTCTATAATATTTAATTTGAGAGTTGGTGATTTCTTTTGAATTTGCATCATGTATTCTAAATGAAACCTTTTTTTATTATTTCGATTCATTTTGATATTATCGTGGATTTCCCAAAAAAAAAAAAAAAGATTCCTTTGTTTTTATTATAAGTATATATATATATATGTATATGTTACGCCTGATTTTCAAAAGTTATATATATATATTATATGTTTTAAAACAAAAATAATAAGGACAGGCGACAGAGTCGCATTGCTTCTCTAATTTTGTTCTTCACTTGGGCAAATTATTAGTGTATCTAGTTCTGTAAATTCTTTTCCAATTTCGTTAAGTTCTTGTGGTGGTCATCATTGTTATTATTACTATTATTTTATTAACAATGGAGAAGGCTGTCATTTTCTTCTTCTCCCGGATTTGGGTTATTCATATATATATACATAGTAGATTTCTTTTTATACCCACATATATATACATAAATATACAGTTTCTTTTTCTTTCTTGATTTTTGTAAGAACTGAATTTTATTTTTTGATTATTATTTTTTATTTTATTATTATTTTTATTATTATTTCTATATTAAAGAATTTATTTCTTTTATTCTTTCTTTCAAGAAATCTTTTTTTGAAAATCTTTAAATTTCTGAATTCTATTTTGTTCAGTTTCTTGATATTTTTGTTAAATTTATTTAAAGTTTTTCCTATAGTAAAATAAGTTTTTGGCTCAAGTCTGTTTAGGAATTAGTTGGGGGAACATGTTCCACATTTGATCAGTTTCTGAACCCATAGAGCATGGTGAAAAAGCTCACACTTTGATAAGTTCTGGCCGTCCTAATGGGAGCACAATTAGGCCGAATTCGGTTAAACCAACGAGTACCTACACTTGTTTGAGCCTACCTAATAAGAAAATTGAATTTGAATTGTGATATTTTGTTTATTTGTTAAGTTGTTAAAGGGAAGTCTACTTTGATTTGTTGATTGATATTTTGGAATAATTCCTTTTTGATATTTTGAAATTCTCCTTTTCATTACTGATTTTCTAATGTTTTGGAAAACAAGAAATCTGGATATTTTGTTTATTCACTGGGCTTCTAGCTCATTCCTTTCCCTTTTTTTATCCCATCTTTTGCATATTCTAGTGATGAGGAATAAGAGAGTAGGTGAAACTTGACTCTCATTTTTCGTTTTGGATTCTTTAGTCCTTTGTTTATTCTTGGGATTGATTTTTAATTCTTTTTTGAATTCTCTTAGTTTTAATAAGCTTGGAGTTGTACCCCTAACTATGATGCAATACATTGGGAGATTTAACTATTTCTTATTGGAATTTCCTTTGGGACTTTTTAAAGGATATGGATTTATTTGTTTTCTTTCTATTTTTGGGAATATTAGTTATGTTATGAGTTCAGATAGAGACCTTGTGCTCTTGGGGAAAACTTTGAGGGTATGGTTGTGCCGCGCCTCGGTTCTGGGGCGTGACACATAGGCAGAGCATTTTAGAAAACATGTTTACTTTGGGATCATGAGTAATCACTTGGAGCTCGAAGAAAAAATCCATGGTAGCACTGTTGTCTTTGAAAGCTAGGTAATTTGTAGCAACTTTAGTATATTGTCAAGCTATCTCGTTAAGAAGAATGTTAACTGAACTTCAACAAGAGCTAAAGGGAGCAATTGAGATATTTTGTAAAAACAAGGCAATAATCTCTATGACAAAAAAATCCAACATTTCATAACCAGATAGAGCAAATTGATATTTTTTTTCATTAAATTTGTGATTTGGTCACGGTTGGAGAGAGAAATCTAAAGTATTATAGCACTCACGAGCGATGGACTGACATAATAGTGAAGTCTTTATCGAAGGAGAAGTTCTACTACTTTAGGCTTTGCTTGGAGTTTGGAAATTCAAATCAAGAGTGAATATTGAAGAATGATTCAAATTACCCCTAAGTCATTATTATTGGATGTTTATTTGCATTTTATTTTTATGTCAATGGGTTAGTTATTAAGTAAGTTAATGGTTTAGTGGGTTATTTATATTAGTAGATTTAGTAGGATAGTGGTATATGTAGTGGTTATTATGTAGGTTTTCTAGCTTTTTATATTATATAATTTTACAAATAGGATCATTGTATTCCTATTTTCAATTAATCAAGTTCACCATTAAAGAACATTTTCTTTGTTAAGAATATATATATATATATTGTATTCCTTGTTTGTGTTCCTAACATGAATGTAATTATTCCTTAACAAATAAACTTCAACAAATAATATAATAACGAAGCAGACTTGTTTCATGGCAAACCCCTCCCCGACATTTGTAGTTGAAGATTAATATTGATGCTTCAAGGATTGATCAAGAATTATCCTCAGACATTCACTTCGTATTTACTATTGATCACAACATATCCCCTACCATCAGCAATAGTATCACCACATCATGTAGAACTCCGAGCTATTCAAATTAGACCTCAATTGTTAATATGACATAATTTCAATTCTCTTTTGGTAAAAGCAGATTTTAAAGCAAAAAAAAATTGTAATGTTAAAAATCCTATAATGATAATCGTAAATATGTTATGATACCACCTTCAATTGTTTTCATGCCTAAACATATCATGCTCAAGATTAATCGCATCATTAGGGATTTCTTTTGGATCATCCAACAGGTTCCTACATTCTCCTCATGTCTTGGAGAACTATTTCTTCAAAGAAAGCTATTGGTGGCCTTGGTTTTCAAGCTATTCACGAGATCCATCAGATTTCAATTACTAAACCGAGATGGGGACTTCAATGCAATCCTCATGCTTTATGGTCTTGTGTTCTCTATTCAAAGTATAGTAGTTTATCTGACCATTCTAGGCAATCCAACAACAACTATTCTATTATATCTAGAGAGGCCTTAAATCCAACTACTCACTATTGAAACAAGGCTTAGTTTGGCAAGTGGGTAATAGCCAAACTACTCTTTTTTGGACAAATACCTAGCTCCTCGATCAACCACTGATTGACATGGCAGAAAGATAACCCCCATCATATCACCTCTTATTTAGTGTGCAGCAATTTTCACCACTGAATTGCAAGTGGAAATTTGGTCTACTCAATAACTTCTTACTGCCTGCCTCTTGGATGCCCTTGCTCTTGCTACCTTAATTCGGAAAATCAACCTATTTAGAGGCTAACTCCTAAAGGTCTTTTCAATAGAAGATTAGTCATGAACATTCTACAAGTCTCCTCCAATGAACATTCCACAAGTCTCCTCCAACTCTAATCGATCTTCTTGGAACAAATATGTACTCTAAATCTCTCCCACACCATAACTTCTTCTAGTGGCAAGCAAGGCACTGTTGTTTAAAGACTAAAGAACTCCTACAATGCCCCGTTGTATCACTTCCTCTCCTTCTTGCAAATTCTGCCTGGATGCACTTGAATCCAAGTTACATGCTCTACGGGGACTAACCCCTGGCTCATAATGTCTACAACTAATCCTCCCTAGGGAAACAAACACCTTCTACTCCTTTGTCTAATTTGATAATTGTGTCACCTGGATAGACTGTAATATTTCCTCTTCATATCAGTTACACCACAAAGACCCACTGCTTCCTTGGTTTAATGTCTTCCACCTCTTCTCTTCCTCAATTTGGTTTTGGCGCAACTACCTACTCTTTCAAGATAATTTTGAGCTTCCCCATTTACATCTTATAGTATCTAAAACTTTTGATAGTATTGTATACTTTGTTTTTGCTTTGAAGGGAAGTAGTCATATCCCCCATGTAAATTTCATTTTCCTTTAATAATATACAGATCCATTTTGAGGGGAAAAAAATCCTACGATAGGCTCGGAGTCAAAAAAATTCCCAATCTAACAAATCTAGTGAAGAAAATAATTTCAAAACAAAGATAAGCCTTGCTGAAATTCAATTTAGATAGAGTTGGTGCTATTCAATGTGATACCTTCTCCCTCATATATACATATATATATATATGTTATAAAACTACTATAAAAATAAGATAGAAAATAAAGCTAGAACTAGAGAACAAAAGCAAATAAAATGAGTATTACTCTTGTATATTTCTTGTGCCAAAAACATGTAGAAGAACCCTCATATATATATATATATATATAGGGATGTGTAACCTATACATACACACATATATATATACACATAAATCCCTATTATTTTCTACATGAATAGGGATTTACAAAAACTAATTACATGGAGATTTTTGAAGCTTAAAAGACATGAGTTAAGAATTTAAATGGACATAAAAATTATTAAGGGATTTATAAGACTCCCCCTTGGATGTCCATTATACAAGGAATAAGCCTCTTTAAAACTTTACTAGAGAAAAACCTAGTGCAGAAATAAGATTGCATCGTTCCTTGTACACTCCTCTAATCATTACATAAGATCTTTGTGATAACACATTCCAATATCACAAACTAGTCGTTCAAATGTTGAAGTCAGTAATGCTTTTGTGAATAAATATTTCAAATTATTGATTGAACGAATCTATTGAACATCAATATCACCACTTTTCTAAAAACAATAAGTGAAGAACAATTTTGGTGAAATATGCTTTGTTTGATCTTGTTTGATATATCCTTCTTGCAACTAAGCTATACATGCAACAATATCTTCATAAACTGTTGTAGGAGATTCCTTGTCAGAAGATATACCACATATCCCTCAGATATGTTGAGATATTGATCTTAACTAAACACATTTGTGACTTACTCCATAAATTGCGATAATTTATGAATGACTTGAAAAAGTAGTAGCAAAGTGTTCATTTGGTAGAATTCCATGAAACAGCAATGCCTCCACATGTAAAAAGATAGTATGTCTGTGATCTTGTCTTATGTGGATCGGACAAGTAACCAACATCAGTATAAACAATGAGTTGTGCTTTTGGAACTGTTGGCATATAATGATCTCATATCAACTATACCTCAAAGATATCGAAAGGCATATTTAATTCCATTACAATGTCTTCTAATTGGACATGAGCTAAATCTTGCTAATAAATTAATA
Organism: Marsdenia floribunda; assembly: GCA_035583425.1. Lineage (NCBI taxonomy): Eukaryota > Viridiplantae > Streptophyta > Magnoliopsida > Gentianales > Apocynaceae > Marsdenia > Marsdenia floribunda. Next base: position 7,649,962 of record JAXGGT010000116.1, on the reverse strand, counting down.
GCAAAAACTATATCAGGCCTTGCATTATTATCAAGATACATTAGTGCACCTATTGCACTAATATATGGTACTTTAGGACTAAGAAATTCTTCATTATTTTCACGAGGTCTAAAAATATCTTTTTTCACATCAAGTGACTGGACAACCATTGGGGTACTCAATGGATGCACTTTGTCTGTATAAAATATTTTTAGGACTTTTTTGAATAACTTGGTTGATGTACAAAAATTTCAATTCCATCTTTCAAGTGCTCGATCTGCAAGCCGAGAAAAAATTTTATTTTTCCGAGATCTTTCATCTCAAATTTTCTCTTCAAACAATCTGCCTCTTTGAAATCTCTTTAGGAGCTTCAATAATATTTAAATAATCAACATAATATAAAAAATTATAGCATATCCTGAATTTTTCTTTCTTAATGAAAACACATTGACAAATTTGGTTATTTTGATAACCTTCTTTCAACAAATGCTCACTGAGACGATTGTAACACATACGCCCATATTGTTTTAAATCATATAATGATCTCTGTAATTTTATTGAATATAATTCTCGAGGATTTGATTTGTATACTTCAAACATCTTAAATCCCTCATGAATTTTCATATAAATATCATTGTTAAGTGAGCCATATAAATAAGTTGTAACTATATCTATAAGATGCATATCAAGTTGCTCATTAGTCGCCAAACTAAGGAGATAATGGAATGTAATTGCATCCACCAAAGGAGAATATGTAACATCATAGTCAATTCCAAGTCTTTGTGAAAAAAAAAAAAAAAAAAAAAAAATTGTGCAACAGGTCATATCTTATATCTCACAATTTTATTTTTATCATTTCTTTTTTATACAAATACTCATTTGTACCCTACATGTATGACATCTTTAGGTGTGTAGACTATATGTCCAAAAAACTTCACGTTTTGCCAATGAGTTTAATTCTACTTGAATTGCATCTTCCCATTTCAACCAATCACTTCTACGTTAACATTCATCAGTAGATGTATGCTCATAATCATCATTTTCATTCATAACAGCTAATGCTACATTATATATGAAAGTATTGTAAACAATTATTTCTTTTCTGTTGAATCATTTTCCCGTATAAATATAATTTATTGAGATCTCATCATAATCCTTTTTTTTTTCATTATTTTTAGTATCTTCAAGTACTTGAACTTCTTTTGTTATATCTCTTGACTCTTCATGAGTATTACTATTTTTAATGGGCTTATTTTAAATATTTGCTCATTTTCTATTTCGGGAATTTTTATCTTTAGAACCAATTGATCTACCACGCTTCTGGCATGCTATAAACTCATTTGGTATTTCATTAATGAATTGTCATGCTGGGCCAGTAATCCATATAGGAACATTTATAGCTAGTATATTTAACTTAGCAACTCTCTTTAAATCACTAAATGAATCTTGCAGTTTGCTATACTTTGCAAGTGAATTATCTTTTGAACTTCAAGTTCACATTGATTTGTAAGAGTATCAAGATGTTGCAAAGTATTCCATATAATATTCTTACCAAATTGCTTTTCTTTTTCTCCCCCTAATATTAGGAATATTGATACATCAAAATAACAATCAACAAATCATACTGTAAAAATATCTCTAGTCACTGACTCAAGATACCTTATAATAAAAGGAGAATCAAACCCAACATATATTCCTAATCTGTTTTGTGGATCTATTTTTGTGCATTGTAGTAGAGCTATAGAAACATATATTGCACATCCGAAAATTCTAAAAAGGGAAATATTTGACTCCCCCGACCATAAGCTAATTGTAATGGAGAAAATTTATGATAACTTGTTGGTCTGATACGTTCTAGTGATGCTACATACAAGATTGCATGGCCCCAACATAAACAGGAAGTTTTGTCCTCATAAGCAAATGTCTGGCTATCAATTGAAGTCATTTAATAAATGATTCAACTAACCCATTTTGTGTATGAATATGAGCTACAAAATATTCAACACTTATGCCAATCGATTTACAATAGTCATTAAAAGCTTGAGAAGAGTATTCACCAGCATTATCCAAATGTATTGATTTAATTGTATAATTTGGAAATTGTGCTCGTAGTCTTATTATTTTAGCAAGCAATCTCACAAATGCCATGAGACCATCTGCTAGATGCATCTATTAGAACCATAAAATACAAAAATGGTCCACGTGAAGGGTAAATTTCACAAATATCACTTTGAATTCTTTCCAAAAATATTGGAGATTCAATTCTAATTTTAGTTGATGACGACTTAATAATCAATTTACCTTGAGAAGAAGTAGCAAATGAAATGTTTTTGATTGAAAAATTTTCAAGTTTTTTTAATGAGTGTCAATGTGAATTTTCAATAACTTTTTGCATCATACTGGAACCAGGATGGCCAATCATGCCAAATAGTAAAAAAAAATTTAATCAATAAACTTCTAGTTTATTGTGGCATATGTTTCAATTGCATTAATTTGTGTATAGTACAAGCCAAAAGAAAATGCATGTAATTTTTCTAATATAATTTTCTTCCCCAAAACAATGCTTGTAATATATATAGAGGTACTTTTTGTTTCCCTCATTTACGACTCTACATGGTATCCACTAAAACGAATATCTTTAAAACTTCACAAATTTCTTTGAGATTTCGTTGAAACTAAAGTATTATTATTGTTAATTTTGTTCCTTTAGGTAATATTATAATTACTCTTCCGGAGCCTTCAATTAATATTGTATTATTTGAAATTATAGAAACATATGCATCACCATCATTATTTCAATAAAATATTTTCTATTTTTAAGAATAGTATGAGTATTTCCACTGTTCATGAGACATATATCCTCATCCATATTCTAACAAGGTAGAAAAATTTCACAAAAACAAATTTCTTCAGAAATAGCAAATTGTACTAATAATGTGTTATAAAACTATTATAAAAATAAGATAAAAAAATAAAGTTAGAATTAAAGAACAAAAGTAAACAAAATGAATATCACTCTTGTATATTTCTTGTACAAAAAAGTGTAAAAGAACACACACATATATATAGGAATCATATGTGTAACCTATATATATACACATACATAAATGCCCATATTTTTTATATTTATAAAAAACTAATTAGGGGTTTTGAAAGCTTAAAAGACATGAGTTAAAAATTTAAATGGACATATAAATTATTAAGCGTATAAAAATATATATTTTAAAAGAAAATTAAATAAAGAATTAATTTAAATTTTTAAATATATGTTACATTTAATCGTGACTTTGCTTTGAATGAACAAAAGAGCCATTAAATTAAATTAAGTTTATCACATACATTATACAACAAGAAATACAAGTTTAATGAACTTTTTATCATTCAAAACAAAAAAAAAAAAATGTTTAATAATAATTAACTACTAACTTGTTATTAAACTCATGGGGGAAAATTATGATAACAAATTCAAATTTTTCTATGAACCTTATGTAAAAATCAGAATTAAAGCTATAAATACAATCCAAATAGTCAAAACAGTAATTTCAAATATTAAATAGTTTAACAAAATGAACGGGTAATAAACTCCTAGCAAAATTAGAAGTGATGGACTTCGAATAAAGCAGCTCGATACTTCAAGGACAAGCACTTCAGTAATAATCTTTAGTGTTAGTGCTTTGCTGAAAACTCTGAAAGGAGCAAAGTCGAGGTTTGCCTAAGAGGATTATTAACAAAATATTATACCATATTTAATATCTGTATAAAGTCCATTAGTGGAATACAAGTGGTAAACATGCAGATATCCATAACAACAATCTGGACAGGTGGAACATCAAGAAAGTGGCACAAATACCAACTGTCCTATACAAGCTCACTAAAAAGCTAAAGAAAAATGGGAGATCTAAAAAAAAAAAATGAAAGGAAGAATCTCAAATCTTCTTCTTTATACCAAAAAAAAAAATCTCATATAACAAAATTATCTTTTTCACTTGCTATCTTTTAAATTCAGTCCCCAATATTCTAACCTTTTGACTTAATTAAATATTAACTTGATCGTCGGAAGGTTCATCAAAGATGCCCCCTCCATTTTAAACTTCTTATAGGTTGGGAAGCTTGAAGAACAATTCATGCAGGTTGTTGGGATTATCATCACTATGGAGATAATTTCTATATTTTCTTACCCCTGATTTTTCGTCAGATCAGTTTGGTTCCATTACCGATAAAACGATTTTTGATTTCCCTTCTTCTACAAATTTTCATATATTGTGGCTATGATCCGAGGTCTTTCACTCAGAGTCAATTGGAATATGATTTATTATTTTCCTTCCTCTGCAAGTTCTCATGAATTATGGCTATTATACAAGATCCTTCACCAAGTGTGAACCAGGAGGCTATTGTTCTGGTTATTATTGTCTATTCTATTGCAAGAAAGTGAATTTGTTCCTTCATATTTTACACGGTTCAAGAATATATATGATAAAATTAGGGACCAAAGATATCTTTTATTTTATTTATAGAATTCTTTGATGTTGGCCCCAGTGAAGATATATGTCTTCATTATTTTATTTTATGGAATTCATTGATGTTGCTGCCTTCATTCTTCTTTTATTTATGGAATTCTCTTATTTTGCATATGAATTCTTTTATTTTATTCATGGATTTCTTTGAGGTTGGCCCCAATATATTCTTAAGTTGGACGAAATATTGAACTTGAAAAAGGTGTCTATTGAGGTCAAACAAACGCCAAGCATTATCTCAAAGTATATTACAAAATTGAAGAAATACGAAGTATATTGCAAAATTGAAGTAACGCGAAATATCGTGAAATATATCGCAACCTTGCTAGAGATAAATCTCTATTTGGAATTTCAAACAAAAGAGATATATCTCTATTTGGAATTTCAAACAGAAGAGATAAAAATCTCTATCTAGAATTTCAAACAGAAGAGATAAATCTCTATCTAAAATTTCAAATGAAAGAGATAAAAATCTCTATCTGGAATTTCAAACAAAAAAGATAAATCTCTATCTGAAATTTCAAATAAAAATCTCTATTTGGAATTTCAAACAAAAGAGATAAAAATCTCTATTTAAAATTTCAAATTATAACGAGATAAATCTCTATTTGATTTTTTTTTTTTTTTTTTTTTTTTTAAAAAAGGAAGATACTTATTGTTTATTGGCGAAGTCCAAATTTACATTTTAAATATTATCCAAAGTATGATTCATCATCGAACAACTTCATCGAAATTCAAAACAAATGAAGTATAATTCTTTATCAATATTTATTTTAAATACTCCGTAAAATTGTGAGAACAATGACTCGCCTAAAACCGAATGAAGTATATTGAGAAAAAGAAGTGCGGAGTATCTTGCAAATTTCAGAATATTTTACAACTTTGTTAAAATATTATCTGAAGTATATTGAAGAAGAAGAGAAAAAGAAGCGCGAAGTATATTACGCGAAATATCTTGCAATTTCAAAATAAAAAAATAAATAAACAAATAAAGAAGGCGGGGGGGTGGGGGGGGGGGAGTATATGGCAACTGGGCTTAAATGAAGTATGCAGAGTAAATCTCAACTTCCCTCAACATAAACAAAGAGTACTTCGACCTCACCACAAAAATGAGGACTACTCTGACTCCATAGTAGACAAAGAAGTCAGATATATTTATATGAATTGAAGTACTCATTGATTTTGTCTTTTATTGTTTGCTTTGCAGCGTATATATATATATATGTGTGTGTGTGAGTACTTTGCTTTAAGAGGAGGCCGAATGATGACACTTTAAGTGCAATACGAAGTATAGCCTATATAGGGGATGGACAAGTGCTATTTAGATACATATCCTACTTCAATATATATACAAGTGATAGTGGTGGGGGATATTTTACCCAAAAAAAATAAAAACAACAAGAAGAACAAAAACCGCTGACTATATTACAACTTCCTAGAGCAAAGTACATTACGACTTCGCTGAAAGAGACTAAGGTCACTCAACAATGAAAGATCTTTCCAACCGAAAAAGATATTGAGGAAATTTGAGAGGCCAACAAAATCAAGTTATCGAGGAAATCTAATTTTTTGATAAATAAGGAGAGGCGATCAAAAGCGAAAGCTGTAATTCTTATTATCCCGATGGAAATCAAAGCCGAGAAAGCTATAGAACGAAGTATATTCCAACTTCGTTAAATAAATATTAAAAAAAAGGGAGCACACTTCAGACTCATCAATATTTTCTTGTGTTGCTGAAAAGGCCAATTGTTCTAGCAATGATGTTAATTCACCTCAATTAACCAGTCGGAGAGTGGAAGAGAAGTCTGCATCTTCATTAGTGTCAAATAACTCTACAAAGAATTCTAGCTCATGTGCAGAATATCATGATAAATTTGCTACCTACAAACCCATCCCAATCAAATTGGAGCTGAATCCTTGTGGCTGAATCCATAGATTCAATCAAAGCCCCAATTGTTCCGACATCAGAGGATCCTCTTACTAGCATCAAATCGAAGGATTTCATCATCTCATCAAAAGACGAAGAAACTTCTTGTCCTCATTTACATTCACGGCGGCACCTATGCAATTGAATCGGCCTTTTCGTCCCAATACCACAGTTACATGAACTTTGTCGTGGCTGAAACTAAAGTTCTTGCTCCGTTGGTGGAGTACAGGTTCGCCTCCAAGCATCCCAGCCCTAAGTGTTTTGAGGACTCTTGGGCAGCGCTCAAGTGGGTGAAATCTCAGTCGCTAGAGACGTGGAAACCACGCCGATTTCAGCAAAACTTACAAGGGAAGTGACAGCGCAGGAAGAAATATAATTGATTTCTCCAAAATTGCATAAAATCAACCTAAGTGCTGGACTCGATACTTCAATATAAGCCCTAGAATTAGACTCCAATGCCATACTTCGATCCTAGCATGGCACACCTTTTGCTATGTGAACTTCTACTCAAATACACGCTGAAGTATAGCTTAAAAGTCGAAGAGAAGGGCTAGAAGACGCTTGGAAGTTGATTTGTTGTATATTCCTCTCGAGCTCCAGGGGCGCTTGCTAAATGGTCATTTCATCCTAAATCATACTTTCTCTACAACAAATGATTATACTATATATTTCCCACATCAAAATAAAATAAATACTTTATTTTAATGTGAGGGGCAACTAAACGGTTAATAAACTCTTAACAAAATTAGAAGTGATGGACTTCAACTAAAGCAGCTCGATACTTCGAGGACAAGCACTTCGCTAATAATGTTCGGTGTGAGTACTTTGTTGAGAGCTCTGAAAGGAGCCAAGTTAAGGTTTACCTAAATGGATTATTAACAAAATATTATATCATATTGAATACCTGTATAAAGTCCATTAGTGAAATACAAGTGGCAAACATGCAGATATCCATAAACAATAATCTAAACAGGTGGAACATCAAGAAAGTGACACAAATCCCCACTATCCTATACAAGCTCACTAAAAAGCTAAAGTGAACAAAGAGATCTAAAAATAAAAAAAAAAGAAAGAATCTCAATTTTTCTTCTTTATATAGAAAAATCTTATATAACAAAATTACTTTTTTCGCTCGTTATCTTTTAAATTTAGTCTCCAATATTCTACTCTCTTACCTTGATTAAATACTAATTTAATCGTCGAAAAATTCATCAGAAATGCTAGTCCATTTTGAACTTCATACAGGTTATAAAGCTTTGAAAAACAATTTCATGCAAACTATTAGAATTATCATCACTATGAAAATAATTTCTATATTTTCTTACCCCTAATTTTTTACCAAATCACAAAATAAATCATAATACTCAATTCATCACGTGAAAGTAACAGAAAGACTAATATCTTGAATTTTTCTTTCATTTTTTTAAATAAAAAATAGAAAATAGAAAAAGAGGGACACGGACCCCCATGCGGGGAGCTCTCTGAGTAGTTCATTCTGATGCAATCAACGAGCATGCTTTGCTACGAAGTCGTTTAGCCTCAACTTTGTGAACAATAGATCAGACTTTACATGCATGCCCTGCAACAAACTCTCTCAGGCTTACGGAGTACATCATATTAAAAATACCCAAATAAATGCAACATAAATAGAATATATTCATATTAACACATCAATTTACAGAAGCAAGAATTATTTGAAACCACATATATCCAAAGCTAGTGAAAAATTACTTTAAATCAGAATTTTTAACCGGAGAAATGCATAGGCCAAAATACCAATTACACAATCCTGAATAACGTAGAACGTCAATAGCCATAGGAAGTTCTTCTCATCATCCGCATGAACTCTTCAACATTAACTTCACCATCACCTGTTCATTTCAAAGCAGTGCAGTTTGTTGTACATGATCCTCTAAAAAATACATAAAAATCATCTACATTTTGTTAACTTTCAGATTTGGAAAAGGAACAACAGAGCAGGGGACAAGAAATTAAAAGTCAAGTACTCGACAAACATAGATTTCAGTCCATGAACAATCTACTGGATTGTCTTCTGAAGAAGCACAAAGTAGCTCCAGAGAGTTAATAAAACTAAGTTGAGGAAATGCAACCCACCTTCCCCCTTCTGGCTTCTAGGGAAAAATAAATAAATATATATATATATCTATATATGGTTTTGTAGGTAACTCAGGTGAGAAACCAGCAAAAGATTTACAAGCCAAACACACTTCCCCAAAGGAAACCCTTCATTGATAATCTTGCCTTCTACCCCCCGCAAACCATTTTTGTTCAACATCTCTGTGCAAGGCTAAGCATATGCAGAAACTCTTGATATACAAAGAAATTTCCTACAAATTTTATTTAAAAGAAAATTAATAATAAAGATGAAAGTTTTCTAAGTGGTTCCCACCACAAGGAATGCCAAGATTGAATATCAGGCAAAGACATAGGTTAAGTGAAAGAGCCAACAGCCTTCAGCAACCTTAGGAGATTTCAAGCTCAATGCTTGTTACATCATCACCTAGGTGGTCTTGATCACCAACTCATAACTGAGAGAAAAGCCAATGTACACTGGACATTTGCTTATTCTTCTATGGTCCTATTCCTCTGCTAAATATGACCCAAGTCAATTCAACAGTGCTATCAATGACAAATATGGTGGTGCAGTTCCAAGTAGATCAAGAAATCCTCGCTACCCACTCAAGTTTCACTTTGGAAACCAACTTGGAACAAACAAAAATCAATATAAAGAAGCTCCAATATCTAAACAAAAGTCAACATTGTCCTATCACAGAAAAGAGAACTGTTATTACTTTCCAAGTTCCCCAAGTTCTCTTTCCAAGTTTCCCATATCCCTTTACCTTTTATACCTTGCTTACTTTTTCATCTCTAACACCATTATACTTGAAACTCAACACCTTACCACCACTTCTATGCATCTAACTCAGTTATTTCAAGATCACTCATCACAAGGTATCCCCAACAAATGCCACAAAGCATTTGCATATCAACTGTCTCGCACAGGATTGCTTGCTTACAGAAAGGAACATCCCAAGAACTTGAATCAAGTACAGTTTGGCATGTTCATGAAACAGGAAGAATACAACTATCCGATGATAAGACACAAACTGAAAAAGCAATCCAAATATTAACAATAAGCAGTAAAACTTACGATCACGATCTGCTTCATCTACCATCTCTTGAATATCTCTATCAGTAAAATTTTCTCCCAATTCCCTGGAGATACGCTGAATGTCTGCAGCAGATATTTTCCCCTATTCGATGTTCCAAAAGACCAGTTATTAACAATCACCAATAATTTGAAAATTAAATAAATAAATAAAAGTTACACCCAAGAAAACATAAACAATAATAATAGTAATAATATGCACATTTTTATCTTGGTCAATAATCTGGAATGCTTTCATAAGCTCCTCTTTGGTGTCCCTTTCTCCAATCTTTGCAGTCATCATGTGCTTAAATTCATCAAAATCAATAGCTCCACTGCCATCCTTATCGACCTCTGCGATCATTCGAATAATATCCTGGGTCAACAAATGAAAAGAAATCAGGAAATAGATCATTTCCACATTGAAGCTATGGTTGCCAACATAGCATGCCCACAAATAAACACAAGAATAATTTGACATGAAGTGACATTAACATAAAGTCAACAATGGAAACTACCACATGCAAATATTATCACATATTCTTTCATTAGCCAAAACAAAATACTGCAAACAATATGCATAAAAACCACAAAAAAGAAACATGTGCTTTGACATCAGCTGACTTTTTCAAAGAAAAGATGTATTGTTGAAGCACTGCCAAAAAGTATTTGGTAAATTTTTGTTTGTTTCTTCTCATTCTTATTTCAAATTTCTGGTCATGAGGAGTTAGGAAGAAAGTTACAGATTTCACCTAAATCACTGCAGAAACAACCTATAAAGTTCACATCATCCATTTGTTCACATAGACAGAAAACATAAAAGTGATGATGAAACTCAAGGAGAGCATGCAAGGGCTGCAACTTACAGAAGAATATGATATTAATAGTTTTGAGCTGAAGACTTTTCCTGACTCTAGGATGTATGTTGAATGTCATGTAGCCCTTCCTTTCTTATATCTTGTGTTATTTTTGTTTAGGATACATGCTACTTATCAACTATACTTAGGAAACATGATGTAATAATATATTCATTAAATTTAAACTATTTTATAACAATATTTAATAAATGCAAACCATAAAATATAACATCAATCATTCAAATACAAAACTAAAATCTCTATCCAAAAATACATTCACTAATTTTCATCCAAAGAGACAATACAGGAAGATCCAATCAAAATACAGCTCATTTCCCAATGCCTATATCAACAATTCCTTCAAAGATGAAGTTCCAGTTCTGATTATGTAAAAGAGAAAATTCCTATGGCAGAGGAATGTATGACTATGTCCTCTTTTGAAAGAAGGAAGAAGCAGAGAAGCAATTGATAAAGGAGATATACAGATGCACACACAGACTCAGCAATCATAAGCAGTTGTTGATGCAAAAGTGGACGAATCGGATGCAGGGGACTCAATCTTGCTTCCTAAGAAGTTTGGATGTTATATTCATATCATTTAAAAAGTCTTCACAAGTTCTAATTATTTTAGAATAATAAGACATCAAAATTAATAAGATAGCTATTTCTACTGTTAACATGACAAAAGTTTATTAAGAAAGTATTCAAGCTGTATTGGCATGCCATATCCAGTATACAAGATTAATTGGCCAGCCCTGTTTGCATTAAAATGTACAAAGTTTAGACAGCTAATTTCATAGTCCGCTCAGCATTTAATACTGAACCGAGAAAAAAAAGGATGCTTCTAGTTCAATTAGGTACCCTGAAAACCAGAAGGAGAATGAATGAATTTTATTCTTCTAAAACTACAGAAGCAATAGAATTGGTAAAGACTATAGGGAAAGGGAAATGGTCCAAATTTAAGAAATGAATGCCTAGTTCATCTGTTAAATGCAACTAAATCAGAAATATACAATGTTCACCTCTTTCCTTTGAACATGTAAGAGACCATAAAAGTTGTACATAAAACAACCACATCATTACATACTATATGCAATAGAATTCGGACATTACCTCTTCTGTAGCTTCAAAGCCAAGGGCCCTGTAACAAATGCATGTCATGTTCAGGTGGATGTTAAGAACTAAAAAGAATTTGAAAGATGAAAAAACACTCAAGTACCTCATTGCAACATTTAGCTCTTTAGCATCAATTGTACCTATGAATTCAAATGATATTCCAATGAAATAAGATTTCGGGTTTCAGTTAAAGGAACAAGGATACAGCTTGCATAAATATATATAGAGTACCGGAATTATCAGTATCAAATAGCTCAAAAGCCTCTCTTATCTCCTGCTCTTTTTGTTGGCTTAGCTTTGGGTATCGTCCTTTGGGTTTGTCTTTCCTGGATTGCCCTCTATAAAGGCTTGCCTGAAAGTTGAGTTTAACCAGTAAATCAAATAGGAAGTTATTACAAAGATAAAAGAGAGGACTTTGGACCCATCAAATATAAAAGATTCAAACAGTAACTGTACACTAATAGAAGTTCATCAAAGAAGTCCTATTAAAGACACCATTTGACACAGAGGAAAATCAAAGCAGTTCATACACATATATCAAAATACCATAGCTATTATATTCTCAAATACAATAAAAGGAAACAGCTTATAAGAACCTCTTGAAATTGGGTTATTACCGGTAGAAGGTCATCACTTTTCAAATAGAAATGACATTAGTTAGTTTCAGATAAATAGAAGTCAAAACTTCTGTCTCTGCCTTGCAGTCACTCAAATTATCACTTGATCAAATCATCACTCAAATACTTCCATCTCAACTTGAGATAAAGCTGCACGGGTACTTTCCATGCCAACTTCTAGAATTTCCGCTCTTTGGGCAGCTTTCTCTGTTAGGGAAGATAAGTAAATGGATATATTGCAATTTGCACCCGAATAAGCTCATATTTCTTCTCCTAGACTTCTATTATATCCTTTATCCTATTGCAATCACATATTTCTATCCCTTTTAGTTTGTACGAATGCTAAAGCACTTTCTTTCGAAAATTCACCAGAAGTGAGTTTTTTTTAGTTGTTAGCAGTATATTTTTCTGCAAATAATTTCTGGAGGCTTTTGAACTTAAATCTAAGTGTGGATTGAAATCAATTTAACCCCATAGGTTAAAATATGAACCCACAAAGACGGCATTGGCTTATTTTAAGGAGTGAAGATTACCCACAACTTAAATCTTCACTCCTTAAAATAAGCCAATGCCATCTGTGTGTCCACCACCTACCCATTTTACCTTTCTTCACTCTGCTTCATTTTTTTTTTTTTTTTAATTTGCTACTCTTAAAGTTTTTTCCTTACTTTCTCCCTACCTGATGCCAACATCTACAATCATCTTGTCTGGTCCCTCTAGCACCACCCACACGCCTTTTCACTCATCAACAGCTGTAACCCAGAAACTTCATCAGTATTTTCCTACCCAGTTTCTCCTCTAACCAAAACATCAACAATTTTAAAATCTTATTTCTTGAAAGCAAAAATTCTCGACACAGATGAAGGGGGAAAAAAATCATGAACCCTAATACCATAACCATAACCATTCCAGAAATTGTATGGGGGAAAAAAAATCATAAACAACTTCTCTGAAATTGTATCGTACGTCAAATACCATAACCATTCCTTTACATTTAATTTAGAATTTCTGATCAATAAACCAAACCTCTCAAGTTCATGAACTCCTGATTAACATACTATCAAAAAAATTGGCATTTGAATTCGTCCAAATTAAACCAGAAAAAGAACCCTAATAGGAACTTCGTAGTAAATCAGAGAGAAAACAGCAGCAAAAATGGAAACTTTCACGCTTGATCCGGAACGGGAAATTGCAAAAAGTCACCTAATTAAGAAGGATTACAAGATACTTACCATTGAGATCTACCTGCGATTTCTGTAACCGATCAATTGACGTTCTCGGAGGGAGAGAGAGCGCGTAGAAGAGTTTGCCGGATTTGCGATTTTTCCTTCGCTGAAAATTTTCGACACGCACACGTTTTTCTACTCCAAACTAGAAAAACATTCTGACCGGTTGTTGTTTTCTCTTTTTCTTTTCTTTTCTTTTTTTCTTTTTTTTTTTTTTTTTTTAAAATTTTAAGGGTCTGTATTAATTATAGTTTTGTTTTTTTTTTTTTAATTTTTCACTCAAACTAAAAAACATAGGTGTGTTTATTTGAATACCACTTGACACTATTTATTGTCTATTCACTTGGCAAAAAAATTAATAAAAAAATTATTATACTTAATAAAATATATAAATATATATCACTTCAATAACAATATCATCATTAAACTTAATAAAAATATAATATTTTTGTCCCTTATTAACTTTGTCCCACCTTATTCCTCATTTTTTGCAATACATTCAACTCAATTTAAAAAAAACAAAAACAACTTCAATGCAAACATACCCTAAGACTTTTTTATTCCAACATCTCAAATAAATGATCATAAAGGAAATTTCTTTATAAAACAAAATATGGAGGGCAATTTCGCGTCTCTAAAAATTAAATAGAAATAGAAATAATGTAAATATAAAATCAATTATAAAGTATGTATTTCATTAATTTATAAATATGTGGGTACAATTTTTATTTAATTCGTTGATTCTTTCCGTCAATGGGCTCGAGAGCCTTTTGAGCTTTATCTCGATATGTTAATTAATGCTGATATTGGATGTGGTCCTTCCAAGGGTCTTTGGACATGATCTCGGAATGAATTTAGCTTTAAGGGCCACTGTAGCTTGATCTCGGTCTTCGATTTGATATCTCCGAGGGTCTTTGGACTTGATCTTTGAATGAATTTGATATGAATTCGAGGGCCTTTAAGGTTTAATCTCGAAAATGGATTGGACGTTGAAGGGAAAGAGTCCAATATGCTAGAGCGCCGCTACCTCCAAAACTTGTATATTGAAGACTCTCTTACTTTTCTATTTATAGAGGAAATGATGATAAGAAGAGAGCCTCTTGTGGTGATGCGGTGTCTTCCGATTGGCCGAACACTCCTTCAATTCTAATTAGTTGGTCTTATTGCCACGTGTCAGCATACGATTCGTCATAATAAATAAAGAATAATTTGTAATAAGTAATTAAGTAGAATTTTATCTACCACTTAATTAATTTAAATTACTTCACAAATTTTCACTGTCTACAAATTTTCCCTCAAAACTTGTGCACGGTTAATTTGAAACGAATTAATTTTCATCTCATTTTATTTGAATCAAATTATATATATATCGATTTTGAATCAAATTATTTAAATAAATTTGAGTGAATTTAAATTTAACTCGAAGATAATATCAAAATATATTTCACGAATCCAATTTGAGTCAAATTATATTTAACTCGAAGATAGATATATGATTCATAAATATATATATAGAAGATATTTTCGAATAAAAAATTGTCCAATTCATGAGAGATAAAATAGATAAAAACTTCAATCACATTTAGAAGACTCTCGTCCCCTCGTGCATTTGATGCCTATATAAAGGGGTATTCATCCATGTAGATACTCCCAATCTTTTGTCTTTCCTTAAGTGTTCAAGAATTTCTTCCCAATCTTTTCTCTTTCCTTTTTTTGAGTGTTCAAGAATTTCTTCTCGATGTTCTCTCTTTCTTTTCTCGAGTGTTCAAGAATATAGAGAAGTTTTCATGGGTTATTCATGCATTCAATATCTTCATCGTCTTTCATCTATGCCTCCATCAACGAGTTATCGATTTGAATATGGGGCTTGTATTCACTTGGCAATCTCCATATTTTATGACAAAAGGTAAGTTCTTTTTTATTGCAGATTTGGAGATGATGATTCAACGATGATCCTTTTCAATATCAACTCAAAAGAGTCATCAAATTTGCCAACTTCAACAAGAATCATTTATTCCGCCATCAACATGAAGGAATCATCAACTCTTCCACCATTAACATGAATGATCCATTAACATAATCAATGTGAACGAGTCATCAATATGAATGGACCATCAACATGAATGAGTCATCAACAACAACTTGAAGGGTAAAGTACCCATCAACATGAAGGAGTTATTGATTTTTGTCAAAGAAGAATTGGCCATCCAGTCATCTAAAGTCAAATAACTGCTAGAAAACAAAAATTTCTGCACAATTTCTATTGTAAAAATAATACCTTAACATCCATCCGTTGAAAATTAATCTCACTGTTCAAATTGAAGGTAAATGTGTGTTTTATTTGCAGTAAAAATTCACACTGATCGGAGATAAATTGATGTTCCAATGGTTAGAAAGAAATATATCGTCAAAAAACAAGATACTTATGAACAGCTCCTATTGCGGCAATAATATATCCAAATTAGACTATTGAAAAATGATCTCCACCATTCAAATTTAAGGTAAATGTCTCTTATTCCTACCGTCAAAAAATTCAGCCTGATCTAGGAAGAATTGATGCTCCGATTGTTAGAAAGAAGAGGACTACTGGAAGACTGGAAACTCCTGGACAACGTATAGTTGTAGAAATTATACCAGAAAATCCAACTATTGAAAATTGATCTCCACTAGTTAGATTAAAAGTAAATGTGTCCTATTTTTTGTAAAAATTTTAGGCTGATCGGGGTGGAATTAGATGCCCTAAATGTTAGAGAGATGCAAAATGTCAAAAGACTGGAGGCTCTTGGACAACTTTTGTTGCGGGAATTATACTGGAAAATCCGACAGTTGAAAATTGATCTTCACCGTTTAGATTAAGATAAATATGACAAATACTTAGTGACAAAATTTCAACCTAATCGGAGTAGTATGAAGGCTTCAATTGTAGAGAGAATTAAACTGCTGAACGAAAAAGAATCTTCTTGATAGCTCATGTTGCGGAAATCATATATCAAAATCCGACTGTTGAAACCTGATCTCCACAGTCTAGATTAAGGGAAGATGTGACCTATACTGGCTGTCAAAAATTCATTCGGATCGGAGAATAATTGACTACCGGATCATTTAGAATAATTTGACTGCCAAACTAAAATTCTCTCCATTATCAATTTGACATAGTCATCAACCTTGGCGATATAAAAGTAATCATCCACCTCATCAATCATCAAGTTGGGCAAGTCAACATCTTCAACAACTTTGGCAGCGTTAATCAACATTCTCTGCAACTTTGATGATTTCCGGATATGCGAACTTAGAACTTTATTAGAAGATGAATTTTATGTCTCTTAGTTCTTTAATGTTAATCTTTCTTTTTTTTGTTTTGTAAAATATGTATCATGCCGAATTTCATTATATGATTCTTTTTTTTTTCTTAACTTTGCAATTTTTGTTGTTTTTTTTTTTTCTTTATATACTTTTCATCATTTTTTTTTTTACTTTTTTTTTTTTTTATTAATTGTTTTTTGGTTAAGACTAAACTTAGAATCTTATTCTAAGTTGCCTACATATCCCATAACTGAATCAAGTTATACGTAGTTCAAATGTGCAGTTTAACCTCATGCATCAAAGAAGTAACATGCAATTTTAGCTCGTGCGTTAAGGAGCATTCATTTGAATATGTAGACAGTTTATACTTATGTCAAGGAACCTTGTTATCATCATACAGACAGTTTATGCTCGTGTCAATGAAAAATATTTTTGACATACAAATAGTTTATGCTCGTGTCAAGGAGCCTTTATTATCATGTAGACAGTTTATTCTCATGTCAAGGAGCTTTTATCATCATGTAGACAATTTACACTCGTGTCAAGGAGCTTTTATCATCATGTAGACGGTTTACACTCATGTCAAGGAGCCTTTATCATCATATAGACAGTTTACACTTGTGTCAAGGAGCTTGTATCATCATGTAAACAGTTTACATTTGTGTCAAGGAGCCTTTATTCAACATACAAAAACTTTAACTTTAACTTTAACTTCTTCTTTTTTTTTAATTATTTTTTTATGAATCAATGAGTACTTCATAGGAGATCTTTTATTCAGATAGTTTATACTCTTATCAAGGAGTAGCTTGCAGTTTAACTTTGTGCGTCAAGGAGGATATATTTTTCGCATGTAAACACTTTAACTTCTTTTCTTATTCATCAAGGAGTACTTTATACAATCGAATGCACTACCTTTGAGGGAGTGAACGAACTGTTTGACTAGAAGATCTCCATATGTACTAGCATTGTTGCAAGTTTCCACGAAATAGGTAATTTGTTGCTTGGGATTACCTCTGCCATCAAATTGTTGCAAGTTTGTAGGAAGATAGCCTATAGGCATCTTCAAACTCTTAATTCTCCTTGAATATGGCTTTGAATATACAAAGGAGGATCTTGAATTCCCTATACTTTTATCTTTTAACATACTTTCAATAAAGTTCTTCAATTCATTTGCTGAAATGAGTCCATCAGTAGAAACATGAATTGTTTTGGATCCATCAACCATTTGAGATTGTTTGTCAGTGACTTTGACTGCATTAGAATGATCGGACTCTTCTCCTTGCTTGAAAGTAGCATATTTCATGCTTCCTCAATACATCTTTGTGCAATTTGATTGGACTTATCATTTTTACTAATCAACTAGGTGATTATGAGATCTTTTTTGTGCAGATCGTTTCACAAGATCTTCCACGAGCTTGGTCAAATTAGCCAATCGTTCTTTGATTGTTGTAGCTTCCACAATCTTAATGGACATGACTGATGAACTTGCATCAAAATCTTCATAATCACTAGGATTGGGCATCATATTTTGTTGAACAACATCTGTAGAGTTTGAAACGAGATCCATGCCTTTGTATTTTGCTAAATCATATCCTTGATATGATATTGACAATGTGCCCCTTTTTGCTTGAGCAGTGGGCCCATCATATGTTTTAGACATCAAAACGCCAATGCTTGCATCCGTAGTAACACTCTTTGAAGTAGCCTTATTGATGCCTTCATTTTTTGACTCCATTGATAATGGAATAGAGATGAGCAGTAGAGATGGTCCCATTGGGCGTGCTAGAAATTATGACCAATGATTTCGTGTCTACAAAAATTAAATAGAAATAATGCAAATACAAAATCAATTGTAAAGTATGTATTTCATTAATTTATAAATTTGTGGATACAATCTCTATTTAATCTGCTAAGTCTTTCCATCAATGGGCTTGAGGGTCTTTTGGGCTTGATCTCGATCCATCAATTGATGTTCATATTAGATATGGTCCTTCCAATTAAGGGTCTTTAGACTTGATCTCATACTAGATTTGGCTTCAAAGGTCGTTGTGGCTTGATGTCAATCTTTGATTTGATATCTTCGAAGGTCTTTGGATATGACAGAGCTTTGCTACCTCCAAGACTTGTCTGTTGAAGATTCTCTTGCTTTTCTATTTATAGAGAAAGGGATGACAAGAAGAGAGCATCTTGCGGTGATGTGATGCTTTTCGATTGGCCGAGACACTCCTTCAGTTCTGATTAGTTGGCCTTTGTCACATTGCCATGTGTCAGCATATGATTCGCCATAGAAAATGAAGAGTAATTTGTAATAAGTAATTAGGTAAAATTTTATCTACCACTTAATTAATTGAAATTACTTCACAAATTTTTACTGTCTACACAAAAATAATAATAATAATATTTTTTATGCAAATTTAAAATATAAATATTTTATAATTAATATATTTAAATATTTATGTTTTATATATGTAAATAGTTGGTGAGATTTTAAATCTATGGAAAATTAACAGTTTAGTCCTATAATTATTTTCATTTTTCAAATAAGGTCTTATATCTTTTTTTACTTTAATTAGTCCCATAACGATTTTCATTTACTTAAATTAGTCCTTCCGGCTAAATTACTTCAAAATTTTGACCGTTGCTATGGTGCCTAGTTGATGTGGTAAAATTTTGAAGGGTATTTTAGGTACTTCAATTTTATCCCTAAAAATAAAAAATAAAAACCCCATTTTAACTAACTCTTGCCCGTTGTAGTTTTCCCAATACAAACTAAATTAGGGTTCTTTTGCAATATCTCAAATTGCAAAAATTTATTGACTTTGTGTCGCAGAAGGATGAGAAAATTTGAAAGAAAAACCCCAACTTCTCACGTTTCAAACCCCTCGGAGATCTGCAATCTTTGTAGAAAAAAGAAACCCTTCATTAGGAAAAAAAAAAATGGATTCTTCAAAGAAATGTTGAAAGCGAAAACGCTTAATAAGAACTTCTCCAAAGCCATACTTAAAAGGAATTCTACCTTCCCATTCATTTTCAGTAAGATCTCTTGCACTCTGTCTTAGCTTTCTTATCTTTGTTTGCTACTTGTCATATGAAGTTCGAATTGATTCTTCAGCTTTTCGACCAGTTCTAGTGGTTTCTAGCTTATGTTTATTGTCTTCAAGTAGTAATACTGTTCAGAATTTTGATAAGTTGTTGTTGTTGTCACTTAAGATAGAAGATCAAATTTTGTTGCAATCATGTCCTTTTATTGGTAAAGAATGATGGATTTTTGAACAAAATTTAGGTATTGGAATGTGTTTATGGAAAAAAAAGGCGTTTTTACTTGGGGAAAGTAGAAATGATAGTGCTATTGAGGAGGGAGAGAGTGTTTCTGGTATTGCTAAACAAAAAGCTTTCTTAGTGGATGAATATGATGAGTTTAGATTGATAGTGTGATGTTCACTTCTACCTGTGAACTATTTGGCTGTGGTTAATTTGAAAGGGGTGGTAGAAATAGATTAGAGCGTAGAAATAAGTTTTGGCTCAAGAGTAATATGACTATTCATTCTTGGGAAAACTTAGCTTATTCTGCTAGTTTGGATGGGAACTCTGCTATAGTGTTTGTGAAGGGTTTGAATCTGAGGCGAGATTGAGAATCAGACCCCAATCAATTTTGTTAAAAGATGGTTTTCATTTTTCTTTTTCTTCAGGGATATAAGTGAAGTACCGAAAACACCCTTCAAAATTTTGCCACATCAATTGGACACCAGAACAATAGTTAAAAAATTGAATCAATTTGGTCGGAAGGACTAATTTAAGTAGTCAAAAATAGTTATAGGACTAATTGAAGTAAAATATAGATATAGGACCTTGTTTGAAAGACAAAAATAGTTACAAAACTGAACAGGTAAATTTTCCTACACATATATTGTAGGAAACAAAGGTTTCGGTGGTGGACCTTTGATTTTTTTTTTTTTTTTTTTTTGTAAAATTTTCCTTTTTTTTCCCCCCAAATTTACCATAATTTTAAATTTTATATCCAAATATTTTAATAAATTTATGGGTAAACTACCTGGATAACACATAAACTATTCGAAAATCCAACTTTTGAAAAGTGTAAAATTTAGCATTCCGTCCAAATTTTCTGTTAAATTTTATCTTTCTGTTAATCATGTGACTTGCACATGACTTTTTAAGGGTATTATAGTAATTTAAATATTTTTTAAATTTTCAAAGGATTCAATTTTTGAGAATTAAAAAGTTATGGGCATTATTAAAAAAAAAACTTAAAAATTAGGGTTTTTTTTTTTTTCCCTTTCTCTTTCTCTTTTTTCCTACCCTAGCGCCACTGCCGCCACCATCCCTCCTCTTCCATCTTCTTCTTCTTCCAAACACAAGCACAAAACTACCATTATTGCAGTCAAAAGCCTGCCTTGCACAAACAACCAACATTGTACAAAGTCCAACCAAGAGATTCAGGCTATTAAAGCCCTCACAAATTGCTCGCATGTACCATTCCTCTTCTACACTCCTCCTCGATAGCAAAATTCTCATCACCCACAGCAACCCTAATCAATTCTACAATTTTACTTCTAAGTATCTCACGGAACTCAATGTCGAGAAATTTTCCCCTCATTATTTGGCTCTGGTGTGTGATTATAATATGTGATTAAAAAGAGGTTAAAGGTATAAAATAGATCACAATTAGACTTGTCACTATATCACACTAAGGCAAGTATATCTATCACATGTAGTATTAAGAATGTGGTAGCAATCAAGATTTTAAATTTGTAAAATCGTTAATCCCCAAGGAACGTG
>JAXGGT010000116.1:7610355-7628357 GCA_035583425.1 Marsdenia floribunda | reverse complement strand
ATTTGGATTTGGGCTTGAAATAGAATAAAAATATAATTAAAAACCCAACAATTTAATATTAATCTTATTAAAGCATAATAATCCAAATGACAAATAAAAGTCCTAAGAATAGTAGAGAGACATATTCAATACTAAGTATTGAGGGTCCAAAATGTATAAATCTGTATGTTATCAGTCTCTGAGGAGGAGGGAAATTATATAATCAGAGAAATTCATGAAGGGATTTGTGGGGCCCACATTGGAGCCAAGAGTTTAGTTAGGAAGATTATGCGTGCTGGTTACTTCTGGCCGAACATGGAAGACGATGCTTCCAGTTTTGTTAAAAAATGTGAAAAATGTTAGATACATGCGAACTTGCACCATCTTCCTGCACATGAGATGCATTCTATGACCTCCCCAATTCTTTTTTACCAATGGGGAATGGATATCTTAGGACTATTTCCTAAAGCACTGGGTGATAAAGAATTTCTATTTGTTGCAATAGATTACTTCACTAAATAGGTGGAAGCTAAATCTGCAGCCACCATCACAGCGAAGAAAGCTCGAGAGTTCTTTTGGGAAGATATCATAACACAGTTTGACATTCCAAAAATTCACATTACTGATAATGGTGAGCTATTCGAAGCTCGAGAATTTCAGGAGTTATGTTCTGAGCTACACATTGATCACCAATTTTCCTCGGTAGGACACCCTCAAACTAACGGCCTTGCCGAAGTCATGAACAGAATCATCCTACAAGGATTGAAGAAGTGTCTATACGCTGCTAAGGGTAAGTGGGTTGAAGAGTTACCCAACGTACTATGGTCTTATAGGACTACTCCTAATAGTAGAACGGGTGAATCCCCCTTTAATTTATGCTTCGAAACTGAAGCTGTTGTTTTAGTTGAAATTGGAAGTCCTTCGTCGAGGATGGATTTTTGGGAGGAATCGTCCAATGACCAAAGACTTGCTGAAAACTTGAACTTACTTGAAAATGTTTGAGTGAAAGTTGCAAAGAAAGAAGCATACTATAAGCTTATTCGAGCTAAGTATCACGACAAGAAGGTCCACGAGAGATCCTTCTTCCAAAAAGATCAGATTTGGTACTTAGAAAAAATGATGTGAGTCGACAAGAACCGGCTCAAAAGCTGGATCAAACATGGGAAGGCCCATATATTGTGAAAAAGAATCATGGTAATGGGAGTTATAAATTACAGGATATGGATGGAAGAGAACTTGCAAGAACATGGAATATAGCTAACCTTGGGAAATACTATCTGTAACTAACACTCATCATGCTTCTTTGTAATAGTTCTACTTTTAATGAAAGTTTGTCCTTTTTGAGAGCTCCTCAATTAATACAATGTTCTTAATCACCTTTGATTAGAGCTTCCTAGAAGCTTCCTTAGCGCTATTTTGGGAAAATATTTATGTGCTTGAACATATACGACGTAGCAACTTTGCAAAGGCTCTTGCATTCTATTGACTGTCCTTATATTTGAAATAATGTTTGACAGCTTCCCCCACGCTTCTAAAGCATATACGAGCTATGCATAGACAAATAGCAAACTGACTATACGAATAAGCATACAAAAAGGAGAAAATTCATTGTCTTTCATAGCAAGCTTTCAAAACATACGCCTCAAATGTTTTAAACCCGAATTATAAATCCAGAATACAGTCATCCATACGTCAAAGATAGTTAAAATAACATAAAAGTTTAGAAAGTAATCTAAAATCCCTCAAAGTTTGAGTAACATGTTCAAAATGCTGCCTCAGCATCAGCAATAAGCACTTCTGCTGCCTCTTTATCAACAGTTGCTTCTGCAATTTCTTCTGCAGCTGCTTCTCCATCGGCAGCTACTTCCTCAGGAGCCTCCATAGGCACCTCACCTGCGGGATCAGTTTATTTACTCACTGCTTCATCACCTGCCCCCACATCAACTTCATCTCCTCCTTCTTCATCCTCTGAAACTTCAGGGGTCGGGAAGCTTGCAAGATATTTTTCGAGCTTGAATCCCTCTTCCCAAGGCATAACATACGAGCGCACATAATCTTTATGCAGATACACTTGGTACGCTTTCTCGTACTCAGGCAGCTTCTCAGACACATACTCACGGGCAGCTTCCATAGACTCTTTGGCAGTGATGTAATTTATGCACATATGGAGATTTTTAAACTCCTGAAAACTCAAAAACGATTCCACACAGAACTCGTGTATTTCCCCCTTGATGTTGCCTTCTTCATCTTCATACTTTTCTTTGAGAGCTCCTGCCGCTGCCTCCTATTTTACACGACAGGCATGTTCTTTGTTGAACCCAACTTCCTAGTTCTTCCTCTTGCTCTTCTCAGCTGCCGAGTCTTTCTTCAGCTTTGATATTTCCTCTTCAAGCTCTTTCTTCCTAGCCGCTGTCTCAAACTCTGCTTCCTTCATTTTAGTTAAGTCCTCACGCAGCGACTTCTTTATCACAACATCTTTCTCGGTCTTCTCCACACCATTGCGATATCTTCTCAACGTCTCACGATCATGGAACCAACTTTGTTCAAAATAAATTAAACAGTTATGTTTCTTGTTATCATAGAGAAATAAGAGCACTTATCATAAGAGGAAGATTCTGCCTCGATACCTCGCATTTCTTCTGAATCCACGCATTCTCAAAGTCCACACGCTTCATTTTCAAGGATCTTTCAACCCCTACAGGCACATTGTATACCAAATAGTTCTCACAATCTTCTAACCCATCAAGTTTTCTTCCAGCTTTGATCCCCCAAGCTGGGACAAAGACATTCTCATCCAACTTCTTGGCAGCTTCCGCAGTCAATTTCCCCTTACCCTTCTTCTTGCTCAGGCTCCTCTCCACAACTTCCACATCCTCAAAAGCTTCCTCAACTTCTTTCAACGTTGCTTCCTTTGGCTCCTCCTTCCGCAAGTCTTCCAGCTTTCGAATGCTGTTCCCCACTCCATGTGGTTTCAGAGCAGTTTTCTTCACCGTAGGACCAATGTTGCTCGACGACACCAGTTTAACTTGTGTTCTTGATGAAGCCACTATAGCAGTAACCTTAGCCTGCGTGGCCGAAGCTTCTCCAGTATCCTTCTGCTCCTCTATTCTGTTTTTTTGGCCTTTGGCTCTTTGAATTGACCTGGAGAGTAGCTTCCTCCGGTAGGAGGTGGCGAAGTCAACACTCTGAACTCATATTCAGGAGACTCACCGCCACTCTTCCTTTTTGGGGCTTTTTGGAGAGCACTGGTTATCATGTCCATCCCAGATGCTCCTGCGACAACAATAACAACATATTAGTATACAATGGCTATGTATTATATTACTGTTCTTATCATACACTACCATCAAGAATGACATGCACACAAGTCAAATTTAAAACATCTATCCATCGTATGCCTTTCTTACTCAAAAGCTTCAAGTCTATCTTCCTCTCTCCCGCTAAGCCTGCCGCTTCTAACAAACCAGGTGGCCAATTTAGCTGCACATCCAACCAATTCAGACGATTGTTCAACACAAATATCCTCTTGGAAGTTGCAGCTGACATATGATATCTTTTGCACTGATTATTCAACTTATTCCTTCGGTTCCATTTACAGGAAAGACCTTCTCTGCGGAAGCTACTATACTTTACAAAGAAAAATTGTCTATTCCACTCATGCACGCTGGTTGGCTGGTCAACCAATTAGACTGACTTTGGTCTCCGAGTGAAGTAGAAAAAGCAGTGTCCATCCTTACTAGCATACTTTTGGGACGCATATAGCTTGCATAAAATGATAAAGTCTATAGATCACTACTCTTACTCCATTTGGAGTTGCTTGACCTAACTACAAAGTCCAAAACTTCAGAATATCCTTAAACAAAGGATGCAGAGGAAATCTTAGCCCAACTTTTAGTTGTGCTATATACACCACTAGACAACCAGCAGGTACTTGGTGAGCCAGCGTCCCTTCCTCTGGGAATATTGGCTCAAACTCCCCCCCATGCCATAATCTTTCCTTAAAGCAGCTTCATGCTCGCTACTCACCTTAGATTACGCTGACAAGTATAGAGGCACGCCCATGGCAGCTTCCTTCTCTTCAAACAATTTGAGATCTGGAATAAAGTTGGCTTTCCTCTCCAATAGTTCTTCATATAGTTCCCTATTGTTCTCTCCCCCAGACACATATGGTAATTCAACTTCGTACCCCCTACACCTGTACACACACCCAATTATCTTTCCTCTTCGGGTACGCTTGTAACCCATGCGCACCACACGCACATCCCCACACTTATACACTTCTTTCTCACTTTTAGGGAATCTAACATCTTCATCTGTCTAGTAGCCCCCAACACTAGTCGACGTTCCCACACCCAGGTTATTATCAGACGCTACCTCCCCTTCATCATCTGCACCTTCCCCTGCAAACACACTTTCACTTTCCAACACCTCCATGTGCTGCGACTTTGTTTTTTCTTCGTCACTATCTTCCTCTACACTTCTTTCTTCCTCATCTACTTTACTTTCCACCTTAAAATCCACCAGTCTAGTCACTATTCTATCTAACATGGACGCATCTATCTTTGTCGACGATACTTTGGTATCATCTATGTGCACAATTTCTTTCAACCGTCTAGCTTCGTCACTATCAGTACTACTGAAGCTCATGTTTACTCTTACTTACAACAACAATGCAATATGAAGAAAATCTATAAACGCTACCCGCAGTAACAAAATGGAGCATAAGTGTCAGAAGCTTACCAAGCTTACTAGACGCTAGTAAAGTTGAGACGAAAGTGACAAAGAAAAAGTTACCGGATTCTGGAAAACACAACAGATGAAGCTTCAGTAACACTTTAAACTTTGCAATTTACAATTTTTAAAGATCAAACAGGACACACTCTCACCGGAATCTCGCCACCGAACTTTTGGCATGACTTTCAAGTCAGAGCAAAATCCCAAAACCTCTTCACCAACTATCAACAAGTGACAAGCATTAGACTCCACCACATATATATACTCGACAGAGCCGCACAGTCAGCCAATCAACCTCTGCAACCTGTCCCCACTGAACAGTCGCGCCTCTTCAATTGAGAGATGATGTCACATATCTGTTCTCACGGACCAAGCGTCCTGCATGCTACTGATGATCATTCTTTTTTACTTACACGGGTCATTGCTAAAAAGCAAAAGCATCCCTCGGCGACACTACTTCCCCAATTCCGACCATAGTAGCCCAAGTAACCTGCCCCTCCTCCACTCCTGCATTCTTCAGTTCCTGCCCTGACGCTACATCATAGGCCTAACAAACGGGCCAACTCACGCCAGTTAAAATGCCCAAATATTTTTTCCTCTTTTTCCAAGGGGCATTTGGTAGATGTAAGCCCAAGACTTGGGTAGGCCCATAAGGTTACTATTTTTTCTAGTGGGCATTTATGGTAGTAAAAGCCCAAGGGAATTATATCTGGCCCAAGTAAATCTGGGCCCATATACTCATAAGGGTATTTTAGTAATTATACTGAGATCATACAAGAATCCCACATCGTATTTCTTATCTTTCCTTTGAATATTCCTCTTGTATTTATACTTGCACAGATATCTAAGTAAAGGTATGTTGATTTGGACCCCTTGGACTTTGACTTTTTGTTTTGACTATTTTTACCATTTGCTAACTTAAGCATCGAAAGGGCCTTAGGGATCCTCCACCTCTTTTGGCTTTTTTTTTGCATGTAAAATAGTCAAGACAGAGAAAAGAAACATCTTGGAAGGAACCTCCGGATTTTTAGGAAAAACCTTCCTTGGGGATCCAATATTTGCATCATCCATAATCCTAAAATTTCAGCATGTAATGCTGAAACAGCATCCAGGAGAGGGCCTACACCAGAGAAGATCAAACTTCCTTTTGAGTCACGAATCACGCATCTAAATCCAGCACCAGAAACAGAAAATCCAGCATCTATATTGAGCTTAAAAACTAATGACCCTAATTCTTTGCAAATAAAACTTGTTGGCCCTGCAAGTTTATTTATTAAACAAATGGAATTTAAATATTTTTTAAGTTTAAATATTATTTGTACGATCTCATGAATTATAATATTTATATTATATATATATATTAATATTTTATTGTTCAAACTTATACTTTTTAAATTTTGATTGGAAAATTAGAAATATAGTCGTTTCGTCATAATATTGTGTTTTCAGGAAAAAAAAAAAAAAAACAAAACAAAACAAAACAAAATTATTTTACAATTTGAAAAAATTAGGATATGAAAATTAAAATAAAAAGTTTAAAAACTTATATTGTCAAAATAAATAATTTGGTGACTAAATCAACATTTTCTCAATATATAAATAAAAATTTAGTATTTTATTTAGTAAAAGATAAATATGTTAATTTATTATAAAATAACTACAAAATTAAATGCTATTGAAAATATTTTTTTTCTTTTCAAAAAAAAAAATATTTATTATTTATTTAAAAATATTAAATTCTATTTATTTCCTTAATGTATATATATCAAATTACTTATTTATAATCTTGCTTTAAAACCGACTAATTCTATTTTTTTTCTTGGAAGATGACTCATTAAATTTTTTTTTTTTTTTTTTGAATTTTAAGACTTTTTTACCTTTAAGTGTTTCAAATTTATGATCTCTTAAATCTTATTGACCGACTAATTCTAATTTATCTAGTATTTTTAATTCAAAAAAGAAAAGAAAAATAAAAATAAAATAAATTAACTAATAAAAATAATTTAAGGAACTAATTAATTAATTTAAAATTAAAAATTTTAAACATAAAATTTATTTAGCAAATAATAGCCCAAAAATTGGAGCCTTCTTCAATTGAACTTAAATTCACATGCACACGCACACTGAATACAATTACCTCAACTTTTCCTTAATTAACATATAAGTTTAAATTTAAATACAATTGTCTTCAGAAAACTAGAATTTACATAAGTACAGTTCCAATTGACATCTAATTAAAGCAAAATCTATAAATACAATAACTGGCAAAGCCATCACTATAATTCACATGTATATATAGTATACACACAATTTACATTACATAAGTATTGGATTTTGGTGGCCGATCACAATTTGCAGCTGTCCAACCTATGGCACTCTTCTCATTGTCATAAATCACCATTTTGTCTTGCAGAGATATATCTAAAAATTTATATATATGAAAAAAAAAAAAAAAAAATGGAAAAAGAAAAAAAGAGGTAGACAATCATCATATATGGAAGATAACAATTTGGATATGGGATTTTCACAAGACCATTTATACATTCACAACTTGTCATCCTAGGAATTTTTTTTTTTTTCTTTTTCTCTATGATAACATTGAATTAATACTTAATTTTAAGGAAAAATGGTAGATTTAGTCTCTAATCTCTATGTTCTATGTTTTTGGTATAGTTAGTCTGTTTTCTTTTTTTTTTTTTTTTGATATTTAGTGGGCCCCAATGTATAATAGCCATGTGCATTTGTAAAGAAAGGGACCAAATACACTTGTCTATTATAAAGGGATCAATTTAGGGACCAAATCCACTAATTTTCCTAATTTTAACATAGTATATATATATAATCATCAAAAAAAAAAAACATAGTAATATATATATATATAAAATACAGGACCGATGTGCTTAGATAGAGGGAGGGTGGGTATATCTTACCTCCAATGATATTATACCGCAGACCTATCTCTGTACCATTCAGTATTCCTAAGCAGACACTGCCTCTTGACTGGCAAATAGAAAAGTGAAGTAAAAGAATTTCAGTCTATAGATTACAACAACAACCAAAAGAACACAACACATTGTAAATTCTCTTACTGAGATTATGAGATAATCTTCAGGTAGTATTTCAAAGATAGTTTTGGATCTCCAACCACTGGGGAACTTCAATCCTAGAGGCTTGAAGTATTTCCTTACGTCGCGAATGCTTCTGAATGGCTTTTTTCCTTTCCAGCATATTGGGAGAGTATGATCGTCTATGGCTTCTCTGATTGGCTTCCCATTCAGTTCTTTCTCCACCTGTACATATATACATACATATAAGCATGTAAAACAACTTTTACTCCATGTATGAGCCCTTCAAATCAAGTAAAGCTGAAATATTGACAGAAAAATGACCCTATGCAAATGCAAGGATTGTTTTAGGATTTATTTATTTATTTTGCTAAAAAGAACAGGGTTGTTAAAGTTGCAAGGGAAGGGACTATTTAAGTAAAGAAAATAGATACAAATTTACCTATATAAATAAAGTTATCACAACTTTAAGGAAGAAGTATATGGGAAATGGGAGAAGAATTGAGGATATACCATACATACCAAAGAAAGTAATGCTAGATATGCCTGAGAATTCAGGTAACTGTAAGAACTACCACTGTCAAAGACAACGAGAAGATTCTTGTATCCTACACTTTTTCCGCCAAAAATCAATTCTGCAGACCCAGCTGAGTAGTGTTTTCTGTCAAAAATTATTGAGAAATATGTCCAGGTAAATAATAGTCTTACAGAACAAAGGGTGTGTGGTTGGTACCTATGATGATGGGAGAAATAAATAATAGGGTGAAAAAGATGTGCATTACGGGTAGTCAGTTGACATTGGCGTCCAAACTATAGGTGAAGAAGTACCATAAACATCATCCCCAAAAAAAAGAAATCCTCCACCTCTGCCACTTAAACAGTGGCCAACAACATTCCGAACAAGACGCTGTTTATGGAGCTGCGTGACAATGCTGGATTTTCCCTTCCCAAGGCCAAGTACTCCATCTAAGGGATGATAAGATGCACCTGGTATCTGATCGTAACCACACCTAATACAACATATAGTGCCATTTCAAATCAGCAGATACGAATCTAAACAAAGAAAACCATAATCAGCATCTCTCTCAAAATTTTTTATTCCCCAGTTTGTAAACATCTATCTGTACATTAAATTTCTACTTGCTTCAAAATTCAGAAATTAGGAAATGGTATGCTTAGACCATTTAATGGACTAAATAATGTGTTTAACATCTTTTAGACCTACATTGAACAACTTCCATCAGAAGCATAATGGAGATCATGTTCACCAGAACTACCCCAGAAACTGTCTCATACTGAAGGTAGAGACGATAAAACATGGAGTTATCATTTGATTCTCCATTCAGAGGGCCTAATATATGGGAAGAATTAAGAAAGAAATTAAAACTCAACAAAATTTGAACAAAAGAATAAGAATTAAGAAGAAACATGCAAAGTTTTGTTCTTTTTTTATCATTTCACCTAGTTCCACATTTTCTAAAAAATCATTAAGGTAATTTGGAAGGCCAAGACCCTTAAACAACTGCAATGACAATATGGAAACTAGTTTGAAACAAGCCATCATAAGAAGATTAATAGTGAAATCATATAATAATTATGGGAGGATCTACCAGAGTAGGTTAGTTAGGGTAAGCCCTTTTCTTGATGCATTTAGGTAAAGAACATAAGTAAATCAGCTCACCCGAAGGCCAGCCGTGGACTCATCCGAGTTCCACCAGTGCGATTGAAGAAGAAGACATCATTCACTAGGACACCTAGGGATGAACCACCATCTGCATACTCAACCTCATAATCACACTGTTCTGGATTGTCACAATTGTAGTCACCTGAATGCAAAGATGCACAAAGGGGATCTCTACATATGACAAGATCATTTGTAGGACGATAGAGGGGATGAGCTGCCTACAAGATTAAGGAATTAGAATTAACAAAAATTATTTAAGAAAGATAGGAATCTAGTTATTGAGGGAAACATAGGTATGAAAAATATGTGTGCCTGGCAGACAACTGTATTCACAAACAACTGCAGTGAGATTTTTGTTTAAATGATCAGATTTTAGGGGGAAAAAATCATAACTTTCTCTAGGACAATGCCAGT
Organism: Marsdenia floribunda; assembly: GCA_035583425.1. Lineage (NCBI taxonomy): Eukaryota > Viridiplantae > Streptophyta > Magnoliopsida > Gentianales > Apocynaceae > Marsdenia > Marsdenia floribunda. The sequence continues at coordinate 7,618,481 of JAXGGT010000116.1, read as the reverse complement.
GTGAACCATCTGAGCCACTGCAAAAGGGAGGCCTAAACGATCAGAATGTTTCTTGAAGTTTACATAACAGACCTTCTGGAATAATATAAATTAACTATGATTGACTACCTAATTGTGCAATTTTTAAACTCGAAAATTTTTTTACTAAGCCTCCTCCTTTTTCTTGTTTAAATTCATTTCATCTCAAGTATGTTCATGTTTGTTCTTTAAAGGGATAAAAAAAAAAAAATGTTCATTGTGTAAGAAATATGAAAGGAAGTTGCAGAATATTGTACAATAAATGAACATAAATTAAAAATATAGCAGCAGTATACCCTTGTACAGTGAACACAAGGAGCATCACATTGAAGCCAAGTAAGGTCACTGCCTGTATCAGGATCAAGAAAGTAGGGTTTTGGAGGCTGTCCTAAGTAAATTTGAGCAAAGTAATACCTGCACATGATATTCAATGAACTAGCATTCATTAGCATATAATATATATATATTTTTTAAATAAATAAATAAACTCAGTTATTTTTATCCTAAATCTTGCTTTGTTTGTGCAACATCTAGACCAAAGAAAATGCACTTACCATGTTTATTTACTTCTTTTCAGCATTCATAAAGTGGATGCAGAATATGTAATTATGCTTACAAGATTGGAAGGGCAAAATTCAAAGATGCAGTCTCCAAAAAAAAAAAAAATAATAAAAATAAAAGGATAAAATCATTGTGAGCAGAGATAAGTTTTTTGAAACTTGGATTTTGTCCCATCAGAAAAATCAAGTTTAACAACATTTATTACTGTTTATCTCCTAAATTTATTACTGTTAGAAAGTCAAAATAATTCAATAAGCCACACAGGGATTATCTAATGATAAGAGCAAGAGCAAGAGATTATGTACCCATCTGGATAAACATTTCCGTAGAGCGGAAGAACAATGGAGGTAGGAACTGGTTTCCCATTCGATGAACTAGCTCCAGTGGCTGTGGTGCTAAATTTCCACCATCCTTGCTGCTGCTTTTGATTACTTGAAGCTCCTACTAAAGAAATTAATACAAAAACTGTCAGGATTTTCACCTTCATCATCAGATTTCCCTTTCCCATTTCTGGGTAAATTCAAGGGCCAGAATCAAATATTTTTTTCTTATGTCTCTCAGGGTCAAATCTTCGCTGATTTTCACCGGGGGCGAATGATTATGTTATAACGATATGGAAATTTCAACATTTACTGCTTCATCTTAGCCTTATATATATATATATATATTCGATATAAAGTTCATTGATTCTCTAAGTCGTCTTTCCCTTGACAGTAAGGACATAGTAAGGTATTGCTTGCAGTGAATGGGTTTCATGCTACCTTGCTTGTACAGGTAGTACAAGAACTTTAGGATTCCGGTACTAGAAACTTACCACCACTTGTCTGGGATTACTTGATTCCTTCCTCGCCATGGATTCTTGTGGTTGACGATGATGGAACTGCAGACTGCGGTCCCGCTTGGTCTGAACGGAGTTTGATTGGAGCTCATCATTCCTTCCATATTCAACACATTTTGCAAATTATGGGAGAGATATCAAGCACATCTAAAAAAATTGCCTAATGCCCCCATACGACACATATTAATTTAATTAATTTCAAAAATTAATAATTTTAACTTTTTAAATTTTAAGGTTTTTTTTTTTTTTTTTTTTTTTGCATTTATGGTGTCTCAAACCATGATATCTTAAATTACAAGTAAAATTACTATCAATTGAGTAATCCTACTTAACTATTAAATTAATATTTATAACTAAAAAAATAAAAATTATAATTAAATTGAAAAAAATTAAAAATTTATAATTATTTAAAGTTATAAAAAAATATATTTTACATAACAATGTATTATTGGAAAGCATCAAGGGTTTATTTTTCTAACAAATCAAATAAAACGTGAATTAGTGCATTCAGACTTATGTGGACCAATCAATCCAACTTCAAATGGTAGTAAAAGATATTTTATATCATTTATTGACAATGTTAGAGAAAAACTTGGGCCTATTTTTTGAAGGATAAATCTGAAACATTCATCGTATTCAAGAGTTTCAAAGCTCTTGTTGAAAATGAAGCAAGTAAGAAGATTAAAACACTTGGATCATATTGAGGAAGAGAATTCTACTCAAATGAATTCATTTCATATTGTGAATCAAACGGTATTAGGAGACAACTAACAGATCCATATACACCACAACAGAACGCAATATGTGAAAGTAAGAATAAACAATTCTCAACATGGTCCAGAGTTTGCTAGCAACAAGAAAAATTCCAAAGCAATTTTGGCCTCAAGCGGTGTTGTGGGATGTTCATGTTTTAAACAGAAGTCCATGACTCCTCAAGAGGCTTGGAATGGCAAAAAACTTGTTGTTGATCACTTTAAGGTATTTGGATGCATTGCATATGCACATATACCAATCGAGGAAAGAAAAAACTATATCCTAAAAGTGATAAATGTGTATTTTTTTAGCGTCAGTAAAACCTCAAAGCCTTATAACCTATATAATCCTTTGACAAATAAAGTGATAGTCAACAGAGATGCAGTTTTTTTATGAAGATGCTTGATGGATTGGATTGATTGTACTTCAATGTCAAGATCAAGACTGGATAAAGTTTCAATTGGTGAGATATAAGAAATTGAATAACAACATGAAAATGTGGAGCAACAACCAAATTCAATTCATCTTTTTTCTCAATCTAGTAATGGGGACTCCGACGACCTTCCACTCACTACCGTTGAAGAGGTGTTCATCAATAACTCCACTTCGAAACAAAGAATTTAAAGTCTACTTGCTACTTCGACCATCGAGGTTGTTGAAGTTGAACTTCTTGCTACTAACTTTCAAGAGGCCAATTACTTCACCTATTCAATCCTCAGCTGCTCATGCTTCAATTGTTGACCCTTCTCCAACTCTTGAGACTTGATTTCTCTTTCTTCTTGTAATAGTGTAGGAACTTTTTGTAATAGTATAGGAACTTTTGTACTTCTTTATTATTTATGAATTATATTTGGAAATTTTATTTGTGATGTAGTCAAATGGTCCTCTTCAATACCTAAATGGTCCTTCCTAGTCAAGGTAGTCCCAAATAAATTGCAAGAGTGGGGGAAGGTGGTTTTTTCCCCAAAAAGGCTCGAATGCTTAAGTCAAAAATCTATCTTTAGGGCAAAGAGAATAATTGTATTTATCTAAAATAAGGGAATGGTGGGTCCCTTTCATAGAGGGTTTTACTCAATGGAATATAGTTAAGATTCCAATGCGGGATTGTAGTAATTCCAAGATAGAGTATTTTACTCTTTTAGGCAAAGATTGCCTTTTATGTATTTATCTTGTGCATAACTATATATTTATCTATATGTAGCTATGCCCATACATACTAATTTGCAATTGAATTTGTCTAAATCACCACATAAAAAGGTATATTTCTTGAGGAAAAGAATTATCGAGTATAAAGGGAAGCTTGGATTCATATATAACATTACAGGGAACATAGAATTGTGGGTTTTTAAAAGATCGAAAACAAGGAAAGTGGGAGACAAGAAAACAATTGAATATGGATGTTCTTGTTACAGAATTTTCCTACTCCTCTGTAGAAGATTTCATCAATGAAGAAATAACATTAGTTAGAACACGCAAATAGACACTATTTTGAAATTTCAAAACAATATCCATTCACGTGTTCTACTAATGTAATTTCTTCACTGATGAAATCTTCTATAGATGGATAGAAAAACTCCGTAACAAGAACATCAATGTTCAATTGTTTTCTTATATCCCACTTTTTCTATTTTCAATCTTTTAAAACCTACAATTTTACATTTCTTGCAATGTTACATACCAATTAGAGATTTCCTTTATACTCGATAATACTTTTCCTCAAGAAACGTACCTTTTTACAAGGTGATTTAAGCAATAAATCTTGCGGGTCACTTGCACAAATAATTAGACTATTTAGAAAATTATTTTCAAATGATACAATTACGTCCTCTTTGACTTTTCTCCATATCCAAAATTTTAAGTTATTCAATCTTTTAGCATTACCATTAGAAAAATAATTGTATTATTTAATAATAATAAAGTAATATGTACTTACAAAAATAATGGACTTAAAAATTCGAATAATCTTAGTACAAAAGTCTCAAACTCATAACTACTAAGACAACTTTCTCAGTCAAATAAAGGAAGAGACATTTAGAATTTGGAATAGCATGTCATTGATTAGTACAAGACTTGCTCACTCAATACATGTATTTGTATTTTGTACCCACTCTTCCAATACAATACAAAATTTATTTCGAAGAATTTTCAATCTTCATATCATCAAAAATGGAGAAGTTCAAAAATAAAGTGAAACAAACTTATGTGTATACTTATTCATCACATGACTTTGTATTATGTAACTAATGATTTTACATGTAATCTTGCAGTAAGAAGATAAAAAGATGAACTAAATAGTTATTGTTTCCATTGTTTACCCACCACTTTGCACACATCCATAGTTTACAATTCAATTTGAGATAATATTTCAAAAACTATGTTTGGATGAATAGGTTTGCATAGAGGAAACTCCATAAGAATAATTAGATATAGGCAACTTGGATTCCACAATTGAAAAAAAGCGTAAGAGATTATAAGGTGAATTGATCTAATTGATCTTTGATGTATATATATGTAGTTTGGAGATATTAAATAAGAGATTATAAGGAAAGAAAGTATTTAATGTTTCATTTTTTTTTTTAATTGGGAACATGGATAAATTTTAAATGGCTTTTAATATCAATGTTAAATGATTAATTTCAAAACAGAACTTTGATATTTAAAGAAAATTGAATATTCTATATCGATTCAATTTTGGTCCTAAGATATCACATTAATTTACTTTTTGCAAATGATGTTGTGCTTTTTTCTAAAACTGGCCATTCAAGCCATCTTAAATCATTTTTCTTCAATTTCTGGACAAACTATTAACTACTCTAAATCTTATATCCTCTTCTCTCTTAATATACCCCATCATACTAAAATCAACTACGTTCAACAACTGCATCTTACTGAAGTTAGCAGCTTTGGAAAGTATCTAGGTTTTACCTGTCACTCTAATCATCCCAAAGTTTCCCAATTTAAATGTCTGATAGACAAACTCCAACATAAATTAAATAGTTGGCAAAATAAATTTTTAAGTTTTCCAAGAGAATTGTGCTTCTTGAAGCTACTCTATCAATTCCAACCTAAAGTACTCTTGCAAAAAGGAAGCTACAACTACTTAACTGGGAGACTATTACTTAACATAAATCACTGGGAGGACTTGGTATTCCTATTGTTGAATACATAAACAAAGCTCTGCTTACCTCTCTTTCATGGAAATGCTTTCATAGTCAAAAAGATTCTCTGTGGGCAAGACTCCTAAAAAGTAAATATTTAATCTATTTCAATACTCCATCATCAACAACCAAGAATAATAATACATCTTTCATCTAGAAAGGACTTTGTCTAGGATATAAAATCATGGAACAATCTACTAAGCATATCATAGGAAATTAAAGGGGAAACATACAAATGCCTCCTATCATAACTAGTTACCTTTAGAAACATTAAGATCACTTATGTATGCATGATCATTAACTAAAACAGAAGAAAGTTTAACTATTCATAAGCTTTGGCATAGACATAAACTACAACTTTCCTTTTATTTACATGAAGTCTATTAGCAACTCATATTACATTAGTCCACACTTGATATGAATATACAAGATAACTTAATCTAGCAAGCCAACCCTATAGGTACATTTAGCACTAAATCAAACTATCAATACCTAACTAATCTCCACAATCATACCACTGTTTTATCCTACAATTGGATTTGGTCGCTTTGTGTTCCTCCCAAAGTTTCTACTTTCCTATGATTTTATGTGCATGACAAACTACCACATAACAAATATTTTTCCCTTCGACACATTCCCATTAATGAAAACTGTCAATGATGTACTCAACCAAAAAATGTACTACATATTCTACTCAGTTGCACATATGCATCTCCCTTTTGGGAAGAAGTTTTCAAAACATTTCCAACCATAATTCCTTTTTGGACTAAATTTGCAAATATCACAAACAGTTTTACTTAGATTCACTCACTTTGTTATGTTAAATTACTACTTAAATATAACATTTCATGGCCTTCTTTTTTTTGGCAAATTGATGTTGGGTTTTATGGTTACATAGAAATTATAGAAAATTCAAAACAATGTCTATACCTGTCTGTAGACCTAATCCTGCTTAAGATTTTGCTTATAAATATCTCTACCTTGATATGAAAGCCTCTTCTTTGCTTAATTCCTCTTCCCTACAAAAAAGCAAAATTCAAATCAAATGGTATCCACCCTCACCCCCCTTTTCAAAACTAAATTTTGATGGTTCGGTTGATTTTAGAGCTATAATCGAACCGAACACCTCATGTTTGAGTTTGGTTTGATTAACTTTTGAACATTGTCGAACCCAAACATAATCAATCATGTGATGTTTGAGCATGTTTGATTAACTATTTGAATACTATTTGAGTAGGCTCGATTAATTTTTCAAACCAAAAATCTTATTCGAATTTGTTTGATTATTTACTTGTATAGTTTGAAAATCATACTCGTTTAATTTTTAGTTAGTTTGAACTCTAATTTGAGCTTGAATATGGATTATATTTTGAAAAATTTATAAAAAATATTAATTTAAATGGTAAAATATTAATAAATACAATAATTTATATATAATATATAAATATTATAATTTGTTCGCGAATGTTTGAATAATAATAAAGCTTGAAAAAATGTTTGAGTTAATTTGTTTGTTTGTTTAATAAACAAACAAACTTTAATCAAACATATATGAGCTCGATCAAGCTTTGTTCACAAACGTTTAGCTCATTTACAACTCTAGACTTGATTTCAAATCTCAGACATGTGGTTTGGGGGTTGTCTTCTGAAATTCTTCAGGAAAATGGAGACTGATTTTTCTTAAATAATATCTTTCTGCTCAATAGCTAGAGCACCCCTCTCTTCTCTTTTGCTAGCCAATAAATATGGTTGGACACATCTGCATATTGAAACTAATTCTACTATTCTATATAGTGCAATCACCCTTAATAATAATCCTAGACTTTCTATCCTCACCCAACTATGTAAAACTCATCTCTTCAAATTCACAACTTACCATTTCTCTCTTATCTACAGGGACGAGAATCAGGTGGTGGATGCTCTCTCCAAATTTGGGAGAAAAATGATGCTCCTATGGGGTCCTAACCTCCGTAAGCATGATAATGTCGGGGACTTGCCTCAACTTAGCTCATATAAACACCGCTCCCTCTTTTGTTTTGCATCTTGTGAACCAGGATCAGGCAGGTAAAGTACATACTCGATGGAAGAAGGCTTAACAAAATGTCGTTGGATGGATAGGTAAATAAAATAATTGCTTTCTATATTTTGCTCTTATTTTGTATAATTTTTGTTCAATACTTGGCCTGGTTCCTCTACAACTTTTAAATTCTTTGTTATTTTTATTATGGTCTGTTTGCTTGATGCCCCTTGGGCTTTTGTCCTGGTTTGTTGTTATAGTTTGTTTTCCCTTGGACTTTTGTCTATGTATGGTTTTCAACTCTTTTGATCAAATTAGTGAGAATGCTCTCAAAGTCCCAAGCACCCTCAATTGAGGAAGAAGATGCCCTTCACTGGAGCATTAACAAGTTATACCCAGATCCAAGAGCTGCCTCTTCACCTGCCACAATGGATTTCGATCAAAGGTCACCACTCTTCTCATATCCTCCCTCCTCTTATTGGAAAATCTTGCTATGTCCTCAAACTAACTCTATATCTAGATCTATTAATGTCTAATTCTCCAGTCTGAAATTTGACCCTAAAATCACCAACATTTACAAGTTTGAAGATTTTATCCCATTGGATTCTCCTGAAAAGGAACTATTATATAAACCATGGGAGAAAGCTATTGTAATATAAAAGTCTTTGGCCGTAAAGTTGGCTATCGATGTTTATTATATAAACTTGATAACGCTAAAACATATCGAGTTTTTAGTATTAAATCATGCCTACTTTTAGTTGATTTTTAAAGTCTTTTGAAT
>JAXGGT010000116.1:7584259-7610255 GCA_035583425.1 Marsdenia floribunda | reverse complement strand
CCGCTGCCGCCGTTGTCGTTGCCGCCACTGCTTTCTCCTTCTTCTTCTTTTTCTTCATCTTTTGTACCCTTTCAAACACAATCTTAGTCTCTCACAACAAAAAAAAAAAAAAAAAAAAGAAAAATTACAGGTTGTTTATAAGAATTGCAGGTTGTTTGTAAAGGCCGTCGAAGATGCAGACGAAGCTGCTGCTGCTCCAACAATGAAGCCACCTCTCTCAAATCAAGACCTTGCTTGTTTGAGTTCAGTTGATGGATTCATGAGATGGGGTTTTGATATCTAAATAGATCTGCTATAGCTACTCGGTCTACTTTCGCCTCTCCAGATCTACTAGATCTATTGTCTAACTCCGATGAGCCCGAACCTCATCTTCAGATCTTGGGATCAATTGGTCGACCACGGATCTCAACGGAAGAAGAAGAAGAAGGAGAGAGCTGCACCGGTGATGGCAGCGGCGGAGGAGAAGAAGAAAGTTGAAGAAGAAGAGATGAAACCCTAATCTTCAAATTTTAAAAAAAAAAATTCAATAATGACCCATAACTTTTTAATTTTTAAAATTAAGTCATTTGAAAATTTTAATTCATTTGAGATGTTAAATGTACAAATATACCTCTATTAATGGGCATGTGAGTTGCACATGATTGATGGAAAATGGGACTTAATGGTTTTGTTGGACATAAGTGCAAGATTGGAATGTTTTAAAAATTTGTGTGCTAAACTTGGACGGAAATAAATTCGTGTGCAAAACCTGGATTTCAGAAAAGTTCGTGTGTTAACCCGATTGTTTACCCTTTATAATTTAATTATTCTGAAGATATGTGAATTGATTTTCAATACAAATTATTAAGCTTATCATATTTCGATAATAATTTTAGTTATAAATAATTTAAATTCAAATTTACATAACAGGAAAAATGATTTGGTAAAAAATGCAATTTATGGTGATAAATGACTGAAGTACGATTCATTTATGATTGATTTACGACCGATTTACGATCGATTTATGACTGATGTACAACCGAATTGCTATCAAATTACAACTGATTTACGACCAAATTATGAACAAACTACGATCGAATTACAAGCTATTTACGCGATTTATGACCAATTTTGTTTTAGTTGTACAACCAAAATAACCACCGTTTAGCTACCGAATATATTTGGTCATAATTTTCCTAAAATTGCGACTAAAATTTTACGACTAAATGTTTTGGCGAGAGTTCGATCGTTTTTTGAAGAATTGCGACTGAGCTGTCGGTAGCTATTTCTTCATTTTCTTTTAGTGAATTTTTAATAAAAAAAATTCAAAAACTAAAAATATTATCAGAGGACTAAAATTTTAGAAAACTAAAAAAAAAAAAAAAAAATCTTCAAGAAAATAATTCTTGAAAGAAAAGAATATAAAAGAAAAATCTTAAATAATAATAATAAAAAAATAATAATAATTTCAGCATCAAAATCTAATTGTAGAAGAAAATGAAATTTTGGATTGAAACCACCAGCCATGATAATAATAATAATGAATTTAGTTGCACAAAACCAAGACAAAATCAACAAAAAAATTGGAGAAAAGGTATGTATATATGTATATATAATCTCACATGTATAAAGAAAGAAACAAACAAATGAAGAGTTAAAAAATTTCTTAAAGAAAATTAAAATATCCTATTTACTCACGTCTATGATCTTTAATCAAAATTTAAAATCTCACATATTCGATATCTGAGTTCCAATGTAATTATTATAAATCAACTTGGGTTTTATATAATAAATCTAATAAATCAAATCTTATGCTAAAAGAATTTAACAATTGACTTACCTTGTTAATATTTGTCGATCGAATTCTCTCCGACTGTTCCCGTTGATTGACCACCTCCTAAGACGTAGACGAAGCGTAAAATCTTTGCGACTCAACAACCCTAATAAAAAGAATAAAACAAACCATAACCCTTAAATGATAAATTAAAATGCATTAATAATAAATATCATCACTTAAAATTTGTAATTTTTCTTATTTGCCCTTAATAAAAGGGTTAAGTATTACATTTTACCCTTCTTATAAAAAGTTTCATCATCAAAATTTAGAATATTGTCATTTCTTTAGAAATAAAATATCAATTTAGACTTAAATTATATTCAAACGCAAACCACACACACTTTCAATATGCACTCCAAAAAAATATAATACCTTAGTTTATAGGTCTAATAAAATTGAATACTTATCAACAAGTCTAAGGACAAACACACAATATTACCCATCTAATTAAATAGACTTAACTTCTAAAGCATAAGCAAATCTCTCATAAATAAAGAATGTGATGTGCCACAATCAAATAAGGCTTTAACAAGCAAGGAGTGTATTGTGATCATACCTGTGACCACATCACTTGGATTCTCAGCATATCTTTTTGTCAAAGCAAAAACTCTGCATTTTGTTAAGAATTCGTTGGTTTTGTTAGCTCTCTAGGCTTGATTGAAGTTACTAGTACAATATCAGGATAATTTTTAATTTTGTATCCAAAATTTTCATATCTGAAGCATGCTCCGGTCTTCTATCTACACTCGCCAAGATGAACATGATTATAGGTCTTACACATTGATCTCCAGTTGCTATTTTCTTGAAAGGAAATTCTTTTGCCCCCAGTTGAGAGCTCTCTAAACTTGAAGTATGACCTTGAGTTTCGGATGGTCTTAGTCTTTTATGCATCCTAGTAGCATCAATTCTCTTTATATCTGCCTCCATATTAATAGTAGTTTCATATACCTCAGTATAACTTTGAGATCCTATAACATAGTTACGTGTGAGCAACCATCAAAAAATTAAAAAAAAAAATTCGTTAGAAGTACTAATTTTAGTAATTGAAATAATTATGAGACTAACTTTTGTAAAAAAATATAATTTAAGATGAGAAAGTAAAAATAGCTATCTTTTTTTAAACATTCCAAACAGGCGACACAACCTGGAAACTACCTTGGATTAGGCATTTCTAAGGCATTCACGTGGAAAATGAAAATGATATCCATTGACCTTACACCACAAATAATTTTCTTGAGCTTTATGCTATCGTTGTAGGTGTGAAGTTGGCAGCAGCTCTTGGCATCGCTTCTTTATTAATTGATTCTGAATAGGTATTTATTGGCTAAATTCTTCTCCTACACATCATCCGTACTCATCCCTTACCTTTGAATGTAGGTACCAAATGCAACGAATAACACGTTGCAACTTGTTGCAACTTGCTTAACTGCCTTCGAGAGGCAAATTTTGTAACACGATCCCGACGGCGAAGTCGTTCTTTTGCTCACCTCCAGACCACCCTATAAAATTAGCATTTTTAAATGATATCAATGGAAAATATTTTGCTACACACTGTTATCCGTGCACCGAGTGGCAATACTAGCCACAGTATGCCTATGTATCTTTTGTGATTTTATTAATGAAACTTCTCTTTATTACCAAAAAAAAAAAAAAAAAAAAAAGATAAAAATGATAGGCACAAAATGACGTCTCATTTCTACGCCTCTGGCTTTTTATAAGATTTTTGTGGCTGAAACTCAGCTCTCTGCAAAGCCCATGGCGAACGTTACTGGAGACTTCGGCCGCCTAAAACTGCAACTTTACCACCGTCACCGCCGGAGCCAATATAACACTCCTGCTCTTCACTTCAATCTCAAAAGTTCTTCTTACAGATATAAAGCGCGCTCCAGACGACTTCAAAACTTCAGTATCAATTGCCGGACTACAGCCAATAACGGAAGTGGCAAAACCGTTTCCAAATCCGTCCCAGAAATCGCTGCTGCTGTCGGCAGAGACCGTCTCTTGAAGGCTTGTTTTTAAAACTTCTGTTTTGATAACTCAATTTTGTCTGAAGTGATTATCGTGTTTTGTTCTATCTTCGCTAAGTATGGTGATAAGTGGATGGTTAAAATAAAGCAAGTACATTAAAGATAAGGTCTGCGGGGAATTTGGAATTGGAATTGGAATTCCTATACTTCAATGTTGATGTTGCTTTTGCATTATGGAATCAGAATTAGAACTACAATTATATAGGATTGAATAAATAAATTTAAATTCTAATTGTCAGAATAAGTTTGTTTGGTTAACTTGTAGAATTTGTGAACTTCTTCTTTGAACAACGGTATAAGTATGGACGAAAAAATTATACAGAAATGGCGATTGAAATACAAATGTTAAGTGAGGAAACTATTGTATATGTTTGAGGGAAGATATGCTTTAATTCACTTAAGATCACGTAGTTTCTTGCAATTCTACTGGGACAGATAGTATTAAATAAGCAATGCAAGTGATCGTGCAGGTGCCTACATCAAATATAAGGAATTTCTGCATAATAGCACACATTGATCATGGGAAATCAACGCTTGCGGACAAATTACTGCAGATGACAGGAACAGTGGAGAGCCGAGAGATGAAGGAACAATTTCTTGATAACATGGATTTAGAAAGAGAAAGAGGCATCACTATCAAATTGCAGGTTCTTCATGCCTTCCTATTTCCAAATAATGAATTAATGTACAATGTAATCTGGAAGAAACATGACAGAAATTTAAAATAACAAATGAAATACAAAGAATTAGTTTCACTTATTATCATGTAATATATTTCAGTTGCTATTGTGTTTGTGGATATGCATCTTTGGCTATGTGTTGCTATTTCTTGTTTACATGTATACATGTGCATAAAATACACGTCAAATCGTAGCAATACATTGTCTGTTGGTTTATGGTTCCCTCATTATTAGTTTATATTCTTTAGTTTCATACAGCATTGGACATTTTGGAGCACCTTATAGTTAAAGCTAGGAAGGAAATTTATTGGAAAGACTAGAAGAGAAAGAAAAGAATCTTGGGCGTACCTAAAGTATGGTCATAACAAATGTTGGGCATAGAACCTGAAGCTGATGCGTAATCTTTGTACAAATTTTCCATCTCATTGATTGAAAAATATGTCAGCTCATATGGATTATGGTAGTTGGAGGTCAGGATTGCTTATGTAGTGCAAGAGAATGAATTTTTAAAATTATTTTCTATCTTCTGAAGCATTTTACTCATGTGATTTTTGAAATCAAGAATTGATCACTTCTATTCAACATAAAGATGAGTTCCATTTGTAGGATGTGCAATTTCTCCTACCATTTGGGGTTAGCTCTACCCCATTTTAATGACTAATTATGGCTTAGAGAAATCTGTTAGTCCAGTTATCCACTAAGAGTGATTCTGTTGGTCAAATAGATATTTTGAAGAGCATCTTTATTCAAATTTAATGGTGGGATTCTAGTTCGATCCAGTGCTTCCATATTCACTCTTTATGTCACTACACAATGTTTTTGTTTAACTGTAGCTCTTAAACCTTGTCTTTCTAATTTGTTTTGCGCTACAGTTACATTTCTTTGATGTTGAAGCTCAGCCTTGTAATAAAATGATGCTTATGACTTTTCTTGCTTATCCATAAGAGTGATTTACATATACTTACAGGTTCTAATTACTTCAGCTTATATGTGAAAATCTCAATCACAAGATTCTTAAACGAGGCTCTACTCTCAATTTTGTGATCAGATTTTCACTTGCACTTTTCAGACTCAAGAAACAATTATATCTGAGACTCATTAGCCAAATAAATTTCCATTTATTGCAGGCTGCACGAATGCGCTTCATGTATGAAAATGAACCATATTGTCTCAATCTTATTGATACTCCTGGACATGTGGACTTCTCTTATGAGGTATACGGATCATTAATGTTGTTCTGACCATGTTTTCTATTCTTCTGACATCTGATATGGTTCATAACTTTATTTTGTGGTAGAGAGACTATATAGGCCACAATGTTTGCAGACTCTTTTTTGGCTGTAAAACAAAGTTGGAAGCTGAACTTGCATTTGTTTTTGTGTGGCTTAGTCTGAATTGATTCAAAGTGATTTATTGGGTCTTATGGGTTAGAAAAACCTATCTTCTTGCCCAGCCTCATACTAGATATTTAATCATTAAGATAATTATCCATTTTATCCTTGTAACTGTGTCTATACCAGAACCATTAGGAAGAGTTTGGATATCTATGATAGGATGTTTTGAGACATCCAAAAGTCAAGCAGAGCTTGTTCATTCATGTATTATTAAGAAGAATAATAAATCTTTAGTCCTTTGGTATGTTAACAAATGCTCAAGCACACGGATCCACCAAAAGCTCTAACTTGTTGAAAACATGTTTCATTTGGAAATCAGTCAATGGTTTGGTTACCTGAGTTATTTTGTTGTTTATTCTGGATGAGCATTCTCATTTTGTGTTATATTGGTTTTTCTTGAGAATTCAGGTTTCTCGTTCCCTTGCTGCCTGTGAGGGCGCCCTTCTTGTTGTTGATGCTTCACAGGTAATTTTACCTCTCGGCATGCATAGCTTCAACAGGTTTCTTGTGCATAATGAGATATATCAGTTGGAGACAAGCATGTTTTTGCTGCTGATTGTGAATTTATTTGATGAACCGGCTTTCAATATTGGTGCAATCGTTTTGTGTAGGCTGTTTATGTTTTGGTGTTTGTCTAAATTTGTAGGGAGTTGAAGCTCAGACCCTAGCTAATGTATACTTGGCACTGGAAAACAACCTTGAGATTATCCCAGTGAGCTGATTAGTTTTCTGCAGCTATTGAATTTTCCATTTCTCTTCATAATTCTACATGCATGTTTTGTTATGGAGGATGTATGTTTGCAGTATGAGTATGATCATTCTCTTGCTGAATTTAATTAAATTAATGGGAAATTTAATCAATGGTTTCTTGCTAAAAGGCACTAGACTACATTTTAAGGTTGCTTATTTGGTTTTCTACCTTCATGCATTCGTGTATTCTTATGGCTTCAGATCATTGGCATGTTTCACTTTGCAATTTCTTCAATAGTTAATATTTTTTAGGTTATGGATTGCCTGTCGGAACTGAATTTGTCAAGACGATCCTCACTCTGATGTTCCTTTAATACTTCTACTTCTTTAAAGATTTTATATACATTCTTATTTCCAAATAACAGGACAGGAAAGACGGACTCTTTAGTATTAGTATAGATTGGAAAAAACAAAAAGAAAAAAAAAGAAGCTAATGTAACACAATTTTGTGAAGTTTCGTATTTGATAAGTATTAAAATAAAAACTGTTTAATCAAAGCAAATTCATGACTATTTTAATTTTAGTGAAGATTTTAAATCCCAATTTAACTTTTTCTTCGTTTTTATTTTGAAATAGCATGAGCAGAAGTTGTAAGGAAAAAATGGGTCCATGTATATATCTCTTGTTCTCGTTTAAACTAGCTTTGAGTGTAACATTAACTGTGAAGGGTATAAGCTATACAGAAACGAAGGAGATAAACACTTCTCTATACCATTTTCTGGTCTCAGATAATTATTTTTTCTTACTGTTCCCCTTATATAGCACTGTTATACATGTAATTTTCTATATTTTAATGCTTGCTCTCCTTCATGTATTTTAATATCTTTTTCAGCTAGTTCCTTGAAACATAGAATACAACAAAAGAGTGTTTTGGAAAAATACCATACTATAAATTTTCTTCCTTTTTGAAATTGGTTAATTGCTTTCTTTCAGTCTAACTTAATTATTTGTTATGGTATACTTTAATTTTTAATTTAATAATTTATCTTAATTGTATTTTTCATTCAGCATGTAGATGTGTCTATCAATTGTGTGCTTGATTATTGACTGCCTCTAAAGGCAGACATGTATCAAACTCTAAACCATAGAGGGAAAGAGGAATTTTATGAACATTTTATTCCCTTCTTGTTTATTCTTTTCTCTTACTGCAAATGTCTACCTTAAGTTTTTCCAAGTTAAGAAAATTTTATGGGTACCGGATGAATGTGTTTCATCTTTTTTCTCTTTTGAGTAGAATTCTAGTCCATGTAGGTAGGAGAAATTTATTTTTTTCTCTGATAGGAACTTCAAAATGATGTTTTTTCATTGATACCTGCTATTACCTAGATGTGGGGTCTTTCCAACTCTTTGTTGTTCTTTGCAGGTTCTAAACAAGATAGATCTTCCAGGAGCAGAACCAAGTCGTGTTTCCCAAGAGATAGAAGAGGTCTGTTTCCTAATATTTTTTCCCTCCGGTGGAACTTAATGTCAGATGTTAATACTCAACACATTCTTCTGACCAAATTATCTTGCTCAGAAAGGTCAAATCCATTTTGTGGAAGTTGATATACTTCTTCACATTCTGGATTAGAAGGGCTAATTCACAGGAAATATTTTATTTCTCATGGTTTATGCTGAAACTACTAGGAGTATATAGCATGCAATGGAAGCTTCATCTGACTTTCAACGAATACTGAGTGTACATATATATGATATTTGTAGGTCATTGGTCTTGATTGTAGCAATGCAATCCGCTGCTCTGCAAAGGTAGGCTCCTCTGTTGCTTCTTTTACTTGTCTTGAAAGGTCTGAAAGTTGGGACAAGAAAATTATATTGAGTTGTGGATATTCAACATCTTTTTATTCTTCTTATTTCTTTGACATTCTTATTCCTCATCTTATTATTTCATTCTGTAGGAAGGAATTGGTATAAGCGAAATTCTAAATGCAATTGTGCAGAAAGTTCCCCCACCAAATGATACTGTTGAAAGACCTTTGAGAGCTTTGATTTTTGATAGGTAGCTTTTTAGGTACTGCATTTCTTCTTTTGTGTTATGTTTCTGCCTTAGGTGTGACACCTCCCCTCTGTCCTTTGTGTTTGGGTTGCTGGACCTATATAAGTAAGACATTCATTTAGAAAATTTTTTCTTGAAGCTGTAGTGACTTAAAATGAATTTGGATCTGTTAACTTCTTTGTTTAAGTATTTTTTATTGTTGTAAGATTCTGTTGAAATTATAGATCTCGATTATGTCTCATTTTGCTAATATCTTGTAGCCTCTATTTCACTTTTTTCAACTTGTGTTGATATTTTTACATGAAAATATTAAATTCAATGCATTTTTAATTGTGGAAAACAAACTAGTGAGAAGAACAAAGTTTGTGGACACATGAGGTGAAATGTCTCTTAGTCCTTGTAGTTATGTAGTACACAGTATTCCTCATTCAAGAGGAATTCCAATATTAAAATACTAGTTTTTAACTAGTTGACATTCTAACTATGTATATAAACAGCATACTTTGTTTATAATTGCTGATGGGTGGTTGATTGGATGATCAGTTCTGATTTTAATATGAGATTCATAGGACTTAGTTACTGGAGTTTAGAAATTTTGGAACTTTGGTAATTAATGAAATTTGTTGTTCATTGCAAATAAGAAATATTCTACATTATGAATGTGCAAAGGCTGAAGTCCTCGGTGGAGACATTATTCTCATGAATTTCAAAACATTCTTTTTGCCTCATCACTTTACATTTTTCAAATCCTATTTATTATGAGACTTCACTAATTACTTAATCTACCAAATAGCACTAAAAACCCCATAATCAATCTCTTTTTTCTATCCATCATTTAATCATGAAATCAAATAGAAAACAGGAAAAATGTGGGTTTGAAAGCACTCCTTAAGAAATCTGGTACAGATATGAAAACATTTTTAACAATTTCAATTTTTTTTTTTATTTGTGAAAACCATTGAGCATTTTGTGAAATCCCAAAAATAGCAACCATGTCTATAGTGGGACAAGTATGAGAAATACTTAAAACATCTGAGTGACTTCAAATGAAAAATTGTAGAAATCGTGCATAATTACTGTCTTGGAAATGTTGTTTGTAACTTTGTTGTCCTATGTTTCAAGATTCCTATGCAGATTTTTTCTTTTAATTTTTATTGCGGTACCTTGATGCTGTATTTCATGTTTGGTTATTGTTCTTTCTCTAATTTATTGTCCTTTTTATACAGTTATTATGATGCATATCGAGGTGTTATTGTATATTTTCGGGTTATTGATGGGACTCTTAGAAAAGGTCAAAGAATTGTCTTTATGGCCAGTGGGAAGGTGAGGTGCTTTCTTCATGATGATAGAATTTATAGCCAACTTCTAATCTTACTCACGATAATCATGTGTGAATCTGAAAACGGATTTTCAAGTGTATGCTTCATTCTAATGTATTTGAGGCTGTATTTGTGTTACTTTTCCAACACCCCCCCCAAAAAAAACAAAAAAAGTGTACTTTTTGGTACAAATCAATGCAGCTGTGAGAAAACCCTCTGTTTTTACCTTTCTTTTTTTCCAGATTTTTTTTAATGATTGGTTAAAACATTATCCAAATAACAACTTTTCCAATATTTTTCAGTTTAAGGTTTTTATTTATTTATTTATTTTTTCTATTAAACAAAACACGCTTTTTTCAATTTGAAAAGTTATCCAAATACAGCCTTTGTTTCTTGTCAATTGTCTTCTGATTTTGCTTAGATTAATTTCCTTTTTGATGCTCTTTGTTTTGATATCACGGTGCTCTTCATTTTGATATCATGAATTTGATTAATGCAACTCTGCTAAATTAAAATTATGATACTATGAAACACAGGACTACTTTGTTGATGAACTAGGTGTGCTGTCTCCCAATCAGATGCAAGTTGAGGAGTTATATGCTGGGGAGGTAGAGAATCTTATCTCACTTCTCTATTTGCAACATATAAAGCCACCTTCTTACCGCCTTATATATATATTTAATATAGGTCAATGATGTATTAGATGAAAAGTAACCAAACAAATATACAATTGACACATCCATGGTCATATAAATAAGCTAGGAAGAATTAATGATCCCTAGGCACAATCATCATCGAGGAAAGAAAACTTAGGAATACAAGGAAAACAAAACCTATATACATGGGGTTTTTCCTAAGTGCGATATGAGCCTTATATTGTTATAGATAGGAGGTTGGAATTTTGTTTGTAAGCACATATCTTGGGGTTATCCTAGTTCTAGTTTTCAATCATTGCTTTTGGTGAATATGCCTTTTTTATGATGAGTTTGTAGTTTGAGCTTGCAATATAGGCTCTATGTTGTATCTACCACTTTGCATGGTTTGATTAATTATGTGCTTAGTTTTTCCTAATTCAAAAGGAAAAATTTCTGTTGTCCTGGTAATTATTATTATTTCCGAATTTTGATTAACTTGTAGCCTTTTGTTTGGTTTGTGAAGGGAAACAAGAGAGGCACCATTACTAATTACTTTCATTAGAGGAAGTAATTTCATTTACTTTTATTTTGTTTAATAGAGGAAAAGAATGATGTTAGGCATAGTAGTTACTTAATTAGTGAGATTACGATTCTTGATTCTTAGGAATTGCGATTAGTAATTAGTTGTTTCCTATTCTAGCATAATTTCATTGTTTGTGTGTATATGTGTGTGTGTATGTCTTAAAATTGTACTTGTATAATAAATAGCCCAAGCACATGAAACTAATTAATTACAAGCTATTAATTAGCTCAGACAATTTAGACTAATTAAGAGTGTATTTGGATAGCAATTTTTTTACTTTTAAAAAATTAACTTTTAGTGAAATTTATTTTGAAAAAGTAACTTTACTTTTTTTAGATTGAAAAAAAGTGATTTTTGATTTGTTGTTTAGATAAGGATTTATTTTGAGTATATAGTTATGTAATCATGAATTTATAATTTGAATGTTTGGTTTGATTTGACATTTTTTATTTCTTTTTTCATCAGCAGAATATTTTTTTCTTTTAAATTATTTAGTAAATAATTTTGATATATGTGATAGATAAATACTGTAGGTAGGTGAAATAGGATATCTTTTCTCAAAATGGAAAAAGTGAGAAAAAAAACCTTTTTATTTAGTGTGTCCTAACCGGTACACAAAAAAACTCAGTATAAAAAATATTAATTTTTTTACCCCACCCCCCCACAAAAAAAAAAGAAAAAAAAAAGAAAAAATCGAAATACACCCTAAATTATTCCAGTCCAAATAATTTCTGACTCTTGAATAATTTATACCTAATTACACCCTTTATATCTACCCATTTATGGTGACATTTGACATCATTGAAATACACAATTGCTTATTTAGGGATATCTAGGAACCTCATGGTGAAGGATGTCTTATGTCATAATCACTATGAAATCACATACGACACTCATAAAACAATCCTAGCATCAGTTTCATGGTGGCTCAGTCTAATTTATATTTTTGTAACCTGGATCCATGTGTAGACTTAATATCTTATAATCAGGACCACTCTCATTTGTAAATTTCATACTAGTCTTAATGATATTAATCCTATCCTTGTTCTCTATAACAACATAACGAGATTAAACATAGGGTTACTAGAATGAATCATATCCAAATCAAACTATTTGTTTCCTCGATATTTTAAATGATATATGCCTTTTAATATAGAATTATACACAATGTTTGAATAAGTTGGTTGATGTGAATATTTCTGTTAGTGACCCATATTATGGCAAGAAATATCAAATGAAGTTGTGTTCCAACATGATCCTTGAAGATTTAGGAACTTCCTATATTATTTTTAGAATATTATGTTTCTATTCTAGTTATATTATTTTTGAATTCATAACTAATTAATTAGGCATGCTCTTTCCTACTACAATTGTTACCTAATTGGTTAATCCAACTAATGTTAGGGTTTGTTATCTTTTGTAGCCTATTTAAGTGGCTGTTTTGGAATAAAAAAGAATATCAGATTTATTTCTCTAACTTGTCCATTCTTCTTGAGCTCCTAGGTGAGTGCTCCCTTTAGAGTCTCAAATCTCCTTTAATAATCATAGGTTCCTGTGAAACGTTCCATGAGTAGGGCAAATGACATGACTATTTCTTGTTATCATTATTGATAATTAGAAAATTGGAAAATTGGCCGTATCAGTCCATATTTTTATCATTTGGACAAATAGGTCCCTATTTTTATTTTTTGGACAATTGAATCCCCATTTTATTTTTAATTGGACAAAAGGGTCCTTCTAACAATATCTTTTTTTTCTTTTTTGTTTTTTTTAAATTTTTAGCCATTGAAATCATGTCCCATAGGGCATTTTCGTCATTTATAGTCCCATGAACCAGTTCACATCTTAAAGAAAACCTCATTTTTTCCAATTTCATTCAATTTTTCAATTTCTTCCATTGTCTAAATGATAAAAATATGGGAACTAAAGCGACGAATTTTCCTTAGAAAATTAGTTATATTTGTTCATCAATTATGTGCATGAAGGTTTTAGCATACGTTCAACTCTTAAACTTAAATTTTCATAAATAATCTTTTTAATTAAAGATACAAGTTTAGGATAAGAAATGAGTTTGAACAGCATTCAAGCTAATAAAACTTAACTTATCAAATTCAAATGAGTTATGTTTCATAGAGAGGAAAAAATAATTGAGTTTCAGTGTAAATACATTTCAACTTTAATTGAACACATACCAACATTGTTCAAACTTCAAATAGCAACTATTTGGTTTGGGTTGGTATAACACTATTCATAAGCTACAATTTCCATATCTTTCCTTTAACTGTAGTTTTTCCCTATTAACCTCTAACAGTAATTTGGGATTAAATTATTGTGATTTTATTTTACTGATTATAACACTGATGTTGTAGTGTAGCTCATAAACTAGAATTTCCAAGTGTCTATTGGGGATAACAATATTGTAGTATATATATATTTTATTGAGTTTAGCACTGATCATCTAACTTCTCACAACTATCAAATATTTCATCTTCTTTTCACCCTAATGGATGTTAGGATTATTTTTCTCCATCTTCACTTACATATAAATACAAGTGCTTTCCAGGCAGAAGAAAGACTATTTCTCACAACTTCCTTCAAATGGCATTATGTGATTCTATGATTGATCCAGAATGATCTTGAACTTTTGCCATTTTAGGTAGGATATCTTTCAGCTTCAATTAGATCAGTTGCTGATGCTAGAGTTGGGGACACAATAACGCACTACAGTAAAAGAGCAGAACAATCACTGCCTGGATACAAAGAAGCTACTCCAATGGTGTTCTGTGGCCTCTTTCCAGTTGACGCAGACCAGTATAATTCTTTTATTCTATCATTAACTAATAAGCTTTTCCACATGCTCTATCTCTTGAATCATTGTAAGTATTTATGATCCTGTAGATTTCCAGACTTGCGTGATGCATTAGAGAAGCTCCAACTTAATGATGCGGCTCTTAAGGTGAAGATTTAGCATAAACTAATCTGCATGTTTACATCACTTCATGATAACTTATTTTTGTAAATTTAACCTTCTTATGTTCTTTCTTTTGGGTGAATGTTAAAACTGCATATATCATTCTTCGTCTATTTTCAATATCATAGTATTTGTCTTCATAGCGGAAGGCTGTTACTCGAGTTTAACATTGGATTTGGCTTTTTCCTACCCTAGCCTGAACTCAGTTCTTGCCTATCTCCTCTCTTCTTTTAGATAAACTATCGATATGCACTTACAATATACATGTGTATATATATAAGAGTATGTAAATAATTTAAACTATATGTTATCAGCTTAAGCTTAGAGTAGCTAGTATCAGAGCAGAGGTCATGGATTCGACTCCTGTCTTTGCCCCCATTTGTTAATTATCGTTCACGTGTTGGACCTATTATTAAAATTTGTGTTTGGCTTATATGTTACGGGTTCTGTTTAGTAGTATAAATGAAAAAGATGACAGATTTTATGGCATAAATTATGCACAAAATCTGTGCGTATATTATTACCTAGGATAAAATATAATAGAATATTTTGTGCATTAATGTGAATATATATTAGTAATTAGTGCATTAGCTGTATATAGGGGATTACTGAAAAGAGATTGTACAAATGTTCATATTTAAGAAGGGATCATGAATGAAAGGAGGAAACCAACTCAACTCAAAGTTGTCAAGTAATTAAATTCAACCCCTCTCTCTATAAGCTTAAGCTGTTTGAGCATGTGGTAATTTAACAATATATATATAGACACGGAGAGAGTATAAAGCTTTTAAAGATGGAGTATAAAAGTTCAGAAATACAATATCTAATATGCTTAATTGAAATAGTACATGATTCAATGATTAAGTGAAAACAAATGTACTCATCACTATTGGTACCACCTGTTCATCTATGAAAAAATCCTATGTACCATCTTTTTCCACTCTACTTTCTCTAATAAGAATTCTCTTTTACTTTCATATCAAATGCCTCTCAAAATTCTATTTCAATATATATATATTTATGTAATTAACTCATTTATTATATGATTAGTAACCACGAATAACTTTTTGGACGATTTAATTTTTATTAATAATTTATGTAACTGCTTTATTAATAATCTTTTCTTTTAGTAGTAATGCTTTAAGTTTGTCTTATATATGGGGGCATATTAGTCAATGTAATAGTAATAAGATTAGTTAGTTTTTTTTTTTTTTTAAATTAAATGCAGCAATAGTGATAAGATCTACCATTTTAACTTTTTAATTTCGGTTAATTAATATTTTAATGTAAGGGGTGAATTTGTCTTAAAAAACGGAGGAAACATCTTCAGTGTAAATCATGCAATTTGATTTACACTTTTATATTATATATATATATTAGAAGATTAGATTATGGAAAAGGAAAAATGCCAGTGGTTTTCTATCTTAATATTTGTCATACGTTGTCTAGCAGCTATCTCATGTTTCTTCTCTTGACATGGTTTACAATCTTGGTTCTAGAGATCTATAGTCTGAAAGATAGTCGATTGCTGAAGAAGTTGTGTGATGAGGTAGTAATTTCTACCCAAGGAATCCTTGGGGAAGGCTTTGAAACAGGTTGTAGTGAGGAAGACATGTCTTCCTGGTGGGTTAGATGTAGCCTTCTCAGTTAAGATTGTTTCTGCTTTGAAATGTCATCTTTCCCTTGTTTTGGATTGGCTTCAGGACCCCCCAAATAAATAAAGAAAGTAATGTTCCTTTCTTTATCTTTAATTCCCTTAATTATGAAAAACCAGAGCTATTATTCATGTCGTTAGTCATGTCTTTCTACTAGTTTGGTTCTATCATTTACGTGCTACTTCATTACAAATTGATTAACTTCTTCGTGGCACACAACTGGGTAACAGCTGATCATTTCCATAAAACCACTGAAAAGCTAGAGAAAGATTAACAAATTACTATAGAAAATCTGAACATATTTTTCTTAACATACTACTTTTTAAGTGCGACACAATTTGGGGATGTGTTAACTAACTAAATATTTTGCGATAACTCCTACATATCTGAATATATTGCATGTGACTCCAATTCTTTTTTTTCCATACGAAAGACAACCAGGTGACCTTAATATTTTAAACTGCATTAATCAGAGATATTTTAATGCGCTTGCTTAGATATTTCTCTTTCATAAATGGTGGGATTTGCAGTTTGAACCTGAGACCTCAAGTGCTATGGGTTTTGGCTTCAGATGTGGGTTTCTGGGACTTCTTCATATGGAAATTGTTCAGGTTCAATTTATATTTCTTCTGTTCAGGTTTTAGATTTTGTACCTTTGGTACTTGACATAGTTTGGTACCACTTGGTGTTCTCTATTTCACAGGAAAGGCTTGAGCGTGAATATAATTTGACGTTGATAACTACAGCTCCAAGTGTTGTCTACCTAGTGAACTGTGTACATGGTGATACTGTAATTTCTTCTCATCCTAAACCTTTGCATTTTAATTGACAATGTCCTGATTTTGAAGAAATGAATTTTCCAAATTTTAAAAAGGACACGGTTAGCTGCAGTTATTAGGTTCTTTTACATACTACAGATATTTCCTGCTAAAATTAGTAGTCTTATGTTGATTGAGTTTGGGTACTGCGGGAAATTTTTGACATTATATTAATCTGATATTTTAAAGAAAAAGTGGAAAATGTGGAGCTCTGATAATGTGTTCAGAGTTTTGCAAAAAGGGTTTGTAATAATTTATATGCACAAACATAAGATTGCTCTTCCTTAAAGTAGGTGAAATTAATTTTTGCTGGTGTAGATTGAATGTTCCAACCCATCACTACTACCTGAACCTGGGAAAAGGACCTCAATTGAAGAGCCATT
This sequence comes from Marsdenia floribunda, assembly GCA_035583425.1. Classification (NCBI taxonomy): domain Eukaryota; kingdom Viridiplantae; phylum Streptophyta; class Magnoliopsida; order Gentianales; family Apocynaceae; genus Marsdenia; species Marsdenia floribunda. Next base: position 7,593,231 of record JAXGGT010000116.1, on the reverse strand, counting down.
TGTCAAGGTTAACTAAAGTCTATTCTGTTACTGATTCAAGAGCAAGTAACAGCTGCTCACTTGCAGACACTTCTATTGAAAGCCTGTTTTGGAAATTACAGATAGAAATCCTGACTCCAAAGGATTTCATTGGTCCACTAATGGAGCTTGCACAAGACCGAAGGGGAGAGTTTAAAGAAATGAAGTACATAACTGAGAGTAGAGCATCTATCATCTATGAATTACCTCTAGCTGAGGTACCTGGAGTAATTAATTAGTTATATTTGTTCTCTGGAAGATATGAAGTTCTCTTGTTTGTTGCCTCTAATTTTCTTGAATTTTTGTGCTAATGGAATGTCTGTCTAGTGATACTTTGAAGATTACAGGAGAGGAGAATGGTTCTACAATGATAGTGAATTGTTGTTGAGAAGTTTGATTCAAAATGTGCACTTTTGTTATATTTTTTTTGGTATGTCGTTAATAGAAGTAAAAACCAAAAGATTTAGGATGTGATACTGCTTATTGTTTTTCATGTCTATTATATTCTTTGACATGCATCGTTATGGATTAGATTTGTTATAAATATGAGCACATATGAGCAGACATTGAATAATTTTGTAACATGATGACTTTTCATTACTCTGATAATAAATCTGTAAGTACATAGTGTCTTGGTTGATTAATTTGGGAAGAATTGTATTGGGTGATTGGTAAAGTATTTACTGTCATTTCCTGGTAATTGCTAATTTTTCAGATAACTTCCAAATATTTTCTATGCATATTCATATTAAAAGGAGCTAAAGTTTTGATGTATCGTTTTTGTGATCTTGGGAATGATAGCATGGCTACTTTGTTTACTATAGAAGGCACTACTGATGATGAAAGATGTACTGGAGAACATTGATTGTGATGGGTACATCTGTCTTTGTTAATGATAGTTGAAATCTTGCAGATGGTGGGGGATTTTTTTGATCAGCTGAAGTCAAGAAGTAAGGGTTATGCGAGCATGGAATACAGCTTTTTTGGGTAAAAAACATATAGGTTCTTAAAGTTTCTATTGCTGCAACTGTTCTACATGTTTCGATGATTTGTGACTAGAATCAAATACACACAACTTTATAGTATCTTATTTTCATGCGCCATTTTGAGACATTAAAATACAAACTCAACTTCATTGGGTTACAACTTTTTAACCAGCTATATGATTATATATGTGCATTGTTATCTATCTTTATTTTTTACTTCACGTAGTGCTTTTCAGTTATCTGAATTTTGGCCTATTATGTTTCTGTAGGAAATCAAAAATGCATTTTTCTAGAAAAACTTTCTTATGTATTGATGTTTTATGAAAACAGTATGAAAGGAAAACTTAGCATACTACTAGGGAGTTGATTCAAAATGAGGTTAACTGCTTTCGGGGGAAGAAAAGGGAATTGATAAAACTCTAGGCTAGAAATATAAAGGAACAGATTTGTAGATTAGATGTATGAAAAAAATTTATTATTGAGTGGAATGAAATAAGGAATTAGAGAAACCAAATCTAACCAGCACTTAGAGACACTGCAATATCTCCTACATCCAAAATGGTGTCAGCTGGCATCATACTTTTCTTCTCCCCCCCACTACAGACCCAATACGCCCTATAAACAGGACTGGCCTCAATAACTAGCTGCTAACTCAACAGCTCCCAATGAATAGAGACATACAATAGACACATTATCACAACCACCCCTAATGTATATTATTTGAGTCATTGTTGCCCCTTCTCTTATGAATATAATGGGTTTATGGCTTAAAAATTGTCCCTCCTTTTAGTATGACCTTGTCCTCAAGGGTAAAATCAGGAATTGTATGAGTGTGAAGGTTCCCAAGTGCCTTCAAAATCAGGTAGGTGCTGCCACTGAATCAACACCTCCGATCCATTCTTCCATTCTCTGACTCCTGCATATCTCGTGGTTCCATGCCCCATTCAATATCATGGTGGAGAGCAGGTGGTAGAGGTTGACTTATTACATCTGGTCCTAATGCTAGCTTGAGCTGCAATACATGGAACTGTTGGGGATAGAAACGCACACACATGAGCAATTACAAGAACGAAAGTAAACAACAAGAATTGAAAGAGACACAGAGATTTACGTGGTTCGGTCAAACAGACTTACATCCACGGCCGCACTAGAAGTATTTCATTCACACTTAGGGTTTACAAGTTGCATGCGTATTTCAAATAGGAATCAACGACTGGGCCGGGCCAAACGTAATACTGAGGCGCTAGCGCCCTCGGACTCCAGCTCGTTGAGGCGCTTCGCGCCTCATCGGCAGTCAAGAGTTCCTGTCAGACTCCACATACTCAACAGGAACACTAGATGTATGGAGGAGGTTGATGGTAAGTGCAGTTTGTAGGCCACTTGTCTAATGTGCTGAACAATGGGAAATGGACCAAAATATTGAGGGCAGAGCTTCTCATTCACGTGTGTGGCTAGAGATCACTGCCTACATGGCTGTAGGTTCAAGTAAACTTTATCACCTACTGCAAATTCAACATTTCTGCAGCCTTGATCAACAGATCTTTTTCGTGCAGTTTTGGGTTATCACTAACTGGTCATGCAGTTCCACAATGACTGCATCTTTGGGCAAGAAGTTGGTCAAATTCTGAATTAGAAGTTGGGGAGACTGGTTCATACACGAGAAGAGGAGTTGGATCTCTTCAATAGAATATCTGAAATGGAGTACTTTTGATAGTTGTATGGTAAAGAGGTGTTATACCAATATTCTGCCCAAGGCACCCATTTTGACCTCTCCTGAATGATGAAGTAACACAAATAAGCTTTGAGACACCGGTTTACTTCTTCACTTTGGCCATCACTTTGCAGATGGTAGGTTGTACTGCGATTTATTCCAGAAGTAACTCATTAAAATCTTATCCCGGTCTGGTACAATGATCACGGAAAATCATAGAGCTTCATCGCATGCTTGACAAATTCCACTGCAGCTTGCTTAGCTGAAAAAAGATGGTTAAGCAAAATGAAATGACTAGATTTTCTTAGTTGATCCACTACAACCAAAATGGTGTCGAACCAGTTAGACCTAGGCAGCCCTTTAATAAAATCCACTGAAATACTCTCCTGTTAAGTGGTTAGATTTAGTCCTTCTCTGTTAGCTTAAACTTTTAGATGAGATAGAAATTTCACATGGCATTAGAGTAGGAGGTCCGATGTTTGAGCCTTAGCTGCACCCGAATTTGTTGGTTATTGTTCATGTGATGGGGCCCTTGTTGGTTCTGTTTCAGCCCTCACGTGAAGGGGGCTTTATAAAATTTATAAATTCCACCCCTCCATTAGTTTAAACATTTAAATGAGGTGGAAATTGTGAATGCTCCTAAACTTGACAAATCACTTGAAAAAGCATGCTTCAAACAGTGTGAATCCTTAGTGATTGAACTAGAGATTCCTTTCTTCTCCCAAACAACATCTGAAACACTTATTTTGATAATAAGACAAATTGAAGATATTCTGAAACAATTAATTTATGCCTGATGGTTATATTGAGTAATGAAAATTGAATATGGGTTCATTTTCAAAAATGATATTTCAAAAGCTGCCGGTAAAATTGGGCTTTTGAAGAAACTTATTTTAAAAGTAAACAATGATTCTCCTAACAGCATCAAGAAGAAGCAAAATCAGTTTCTAAAAACTGCTCCAGCTACTCCTGTCTCTTTTATACAATAATCAAAAATGAAAAATTAATTGAGAAATGCTCAAATTGGATTTAGAAAAACTGAAAGCAACTTTTAAGAAATTGTAATAGCTGCTCAAAGGAAGGGAAACACATTACTTTATTGTTCATGGGAAACTTCATCAGGCTTTGCCTACAGCAGAAGACTTAGCAAGTGATGCTAATGTGCACTTTGGAGGGCACAATATGATGAAAGTAGTAAGCTGGGTAGGGGGGGGAGTTGTCAGCGGTTTGAGTCTGCTTATCTCCAACTTGTGAACTTAGCTGATATAAAGCAATATGATAACACCCAATTTTTCTGATTTGGTGGTTCGATATATGATTTATCATTCATGAATTTTGATAAGATCCATCCATTTAAAGTGAAGGGAGGTTTTTCTCCATTTAGCTGCAACAGGATTTTATTTTTCCTTTTTCCAGAGTGAAGGTACTGTTCTGTTATAATAACATTTCATTGTGTTAATTATCTATCTCCAGGTACAGAGAGAGTAACTTGATCAAGCTTGACATTTTAATCAACGGTGACCCTGTGGAACCTTTGGCCAGTATAGTACATAAAGATAAGGTGAATTCAGATTGAATACTAATATTGGATCATCCTAAAGATGTCTCTTCTGAAAATTAAGTGTAAAATATACTTTTCTTGTCAACTTAATTTAGAAGATCTGCTTGGAATCTCAATCCAGCTGTGTTTCCCAGTGATACTGAGTTTTTGAAATCTTCTTCTGTCTAAAATTTGATGTTCCTTTTTGACTTTGTACAGAAATGAGGAAAGGTTCCATTGTGCATAAAGTTACTACATTTTTCTAATTATTAATGTGGTCAGTTGTGGAAATCATGTGTTGGTAGGATGTGCATCTCTTTACATTTATTTTTAAACATTCAAAAACAAAAATATAGGCATTCAATTTTGGTAGAGGAAGTAATAATTTTCCCCTTTTCATATAATTTTATTCTAGCACTTAAAAATAAAATATTGCCTATTCATTTACTACAATGAAACTATGTAGCCATCATAAGTAGCTTTAACCTTAGTAATGTCGGTTCTCTGTTCCATAAATATATCTTACCTCGGCTACTTTGTCAAAGCCCTAACTGCAATTCAATGGTGGTGCAACTGCCAGCTCTTGAATTGTTGACCATGGTCTGCAGTTCATTGTTGGAACCAAGATTAAATGGTCACTTGGTTCCAGTCCACTGATCCTGGAAGTTGGAAACCTCAATTCTTGAATTAGGAGAAGAAAAAGAAAAAAGAAAAAGAAAAAGAGTAGCATAGTCTGGGCACTTGCATTGAATTACAGTCCTGAGAAAGTCAAATACTATTATTATTATTGGTATTATTTCATTCATTCCTTTATGAACAGGTGTACAAGAAGAAAGTAAGGTACATTGATTTATGTTGAATGTATGGTTTTTAGGGGAAAACCCATAGAAACCCTAAACCTAGTTTCTTCAAGAACAGGTGGCTGCATATAATATTAAAAAAAAAAAAAAAAAAAATGTAAACCGCCCTCCAGGAAAATAGTTATCAAGGGAACTAAATAAGCCTAGGATTCTAAATTATAAGACACATTATAAGAAAACCTTATTGTTGATTTCATCCTGCTTCATTTAGGCAACTATGATTAAGTTCATGCCTCACTTTTAGCTAAAAAGTCTAGTCATTTTGTGCCAACAAAGCTTTTTCTAAAATTTCTCTCTGGATAATTGCTAGAGAGCTTTGGAGAAACAAAGGTTTTTAAATTGGTAGAAGGTCAATGTTTCGGTACTATTGTTTGAAATGGAAGGAGCTGCCCATAGGCAGTCCCGGTTATGGCTCCCAATTCTTGGTACCACGAAAAATGGGCGGGGGACTACTTTGTTATCAATTTTGTTGCTGATCAACTGTTTCCCCTTGTAATTTGAGTGATTTCTGGCCATTCCTGAGCTGATTGCAATATCAGAACTGGTAATGAAGGAAATCAGATTATATTTTTGATTCTGATTATTCAAAATTTTTATTACTGTATGGAAGGAAACCAACTAAGTTTACTTTTGATTAATTAATTAGGACTTCCATAGTTTTTGCTTAACTAAATACATCAATTGTGCAAGAACATTAGACCTTTCTGTTTCTATTAACCTTCATTCTTTAGGAGAATGCTGCCAACATCTTATTGTAATACAGTCTATGTAAAACATGCAATGTGTATCCACCCTGTCTCATTCATTAGGCTCTTTTAGTGTTACACACTTATTGATTTGGCTTATTTTATTTTTTCGGTGCTCACTTATTCCTGGAAAAGCTTTAATCCTACTAAGGTAACGCTGTTTCTTTCAGGCATATGGTGTAGGAAGAGCTTTAACAAAGAAGCTGAAAGAATTAATACCGAGGCAAATGTTTAAAGTACCCATCCAGGTCAGGTTACTATTTCTTGACTTACAACCAAAATATGTTTTACATTACTGGTGGCGTAATTTTTACTTCAACCAGATTTGGGGTCTATTTGGGATAGACCTCCTGTAATACCACATAGACATTAAAAAATTAGTGGAGGAAGGATTGGCTGAGAAGGAAAATATCACATGGACCAAATAAAATAGAAAAGGTGCACTAAATCACTTGAGTATCTCATAAATAAGCTGCTTAAAATTCAGGTATAAGAACAATATAATGGCACCTGTAGGACTGCCCCGGTAATTAAATTCAAAATCATTGATTCTTATCATAGATTGCTTCAATTTCTTTCTTCCTGAATGAGATAGCTCTAGTGTTGTCAATGTCTGGCATAGAACCTTGCTAGAAGATGTTTGTGCTAGTATGCTATCTCAAAATCTCAATGGTAAAGTCAGCTGAATGACCAAAAAGTGAGGAAGAGTTAGAAATGAACTAGTAGGAGTCTGGAACCCAAAAAATGTCTCTAAAAGCAACAAAATAATTTCTGGTTTTCAGAATCTATTAGCATCTTACAGTGAGAAAAATGTCCTCCAGAATCCTTTCTTGGTGACATGATGTCCTCACTAAAAGAAAGACATCAATTGATGTTTATTTAAGTGGTAAACAATTTGTAACAACTATTGTGGATGTTGTGATGGTAACTTGACTGCTGATTCTCATCCTTGCTTGTGATCCCTGTAATCTTGCTCTGGTAGTGGATTTTTTACCTTTACTATTGAAATAACACTCCTACTGCAGTCATGTTTTGTGATCTTCAGCAACCATGCCCAATGATGAATTTAATCTAATGACCCTAATCTTCACTTGTATTCATATACATTACCAAGAACAAGATTACTGTCTGGCTTTTCCTTATACTGGCTTTCCCTTTTCTATAATGTTTCATACAGGCATGTATTGGCTCCAAAGTCATTGCCAGTGAAGCATTGTCGGCTATTAGGAAGGATGTCCTTGCCAAATGCTATGGTAAGTTGTAGTATCTTTGATATTGAAGGTAGTTGAGTAGATTTATTTACTTGATATTGTTCCCTGGATTTTATGCTTGCCTAGAACCAATATTCAAATCCATAATTGGTGGAGAATATTGGTTACCATTTCTTTCTATGTTAGTAGAAGAGTTTTGTTGTAGAATCAGACACCTGCAAGCTGTTTTGAATGATGCTATAGGTAGGTTGTAAAATTAATATGGGAAATAAGGTTAGTCTTCAGTTTCAGTGAAGGAGATTCTAAAAGATTCCTGTTTATATCCTGAAGATTGAGCCGTTCTGTGTCCTTGTTCTTCAGCCATGACTGTCCCTCACTGAACTCCCTCTGCTGCATCAGCTTTGCTGGAAATTTTAGGTGTACTGTTGTATATTCTGCAGATATTCTAAGACTTTCAGTGAGATTATTTTAGGTCAGATGGCTGTGTGACGTGCTTTAGGTTATTTACAACCACCTTTATTAAATCAAGTTAAATTGCCGCCTGCTCTAAAAGTTGGCAATTAAACATGGTATTAGAGTGGGCGGTCTTGATTTGACTCCTGTCTCTGTCTCATTTGTTGAATATTGTTCTTGTGTATAGCCTTGTTATAAAAGTTTGTATTCTTTCCACATGTGAGGGGCTGTATTAATTGGTTAAATTTAACTCCTCTCTATTAATTTAAACTTAAGCTTTTAGAGTATGCGTCAATTTAATTTGATTTAACTTGCAATGAGAAATTATCGTTGTCATTTGTAGTCCTATTTGTTTCAATACCGTTTCTTTTTCTGAAAGCAGCTCACAGTTTCAGCCTGGAACAGAATTTAGGATACAGACTGAACATAGGTACATGATCCTACATTAGACAGATCTTTCTGGAGGAACAAATTGAATGTTGTTTTGTGAATTTTGTTGATCAATTGCAGAGCCTAAGAATTTAGGAGGGGCTGAAGTATGAAAATAAGTGAAAGGAGGGTAACACCTTTTGAAAGAATAGTGTGTGAAATTGTTCCTCCAATAAGAGAAGATTTCACATGAAAATTTTCTGTAAATTAGATAACTAATACATTTTTTTTGTTTTTTTTTTAAGACAATAGATGTGGTGCACCTTGGACTATTGGGATTTCAAACTAAGCCTAAACTTAAATATCCATCCCAAATCAGAAAGAGAACCCCAGCAGAGCATAACCGTGGCAGTCCAGAATTAAAGATTACACATAAATTTATCACAGTTGCCTCTTCTAAGAGAGAATAAAGAGAAACTTGAAAACCTATATATCTGTCTTTAGCTTAGTAATTTTTCCGCATAAAACCTCAGTAGTGGTATTTCTATATTGCCCCATTAAGACTGCATCTAGACTTAAAGTTAGCTGAAACTACTTGGCCTTTCTAGATAGAGTTATTTTATTTTATTTATTTATTTTTTTTTTCTGAAAGAAATGTACTGAATGAAACCAGCCATTTTACAAGCTGGAAAATCGTCGAGTAAAATAAGTGATGCGGGACAAGCTAACTAATGCTGACCCACGATATTACCTTGGATTTTGCTGAGATAGTAAAATAGGCAAGAGAAGTGGTTAAACAATACTGGAGAATCTATCGGATAGTGATCAAAATTTTATTTTAATACATCAGCTAGGCTATAGGTGTGATCAAATCATAAAGTGTGTATCATGGTTGTTGAGTATGTGGAGTCTGAGTGCCAGGAACTCTTAACTGTTGATGAGGTGCAAAGCGCCTCGACGAGCTGGAGTCCGAGGGCGCTAGCGCCTCGGCGGGGGTCTGGTATTTGTATTACGTTTGGCCCGGTCCAGTCGTTGATTCCTATTTGAAATACTCATGTAACTTGTAAACCTTAAGTGT
>JAXGGT010000116.1:7543821-7566368 GCA_035583425.1 Marsdenia floribunda | reverse complement strand
TGCTTAATTGAATTCTAACGGGTTGTTAATAGGTGAATAGAATTCTAATTTGGGGTTCTAAATTAGTATTCAATCAAGGGATTAGATTAGGAATTTGAGAATATTAAGAAGAATGAGGATAAATAGAATTGGAGCATCAACCATAGGCTGATTACGTTTTCTCATTATTGAATAGCATCCTACTTGATTTAGTTTATTATTTTTTAAATTTACTTTAAGCAAAAAATCTCCACTTTTTCTATTTTCTTTAAATTCTAAAACCCCCTTTTTTTCTACTTTAATTAAGAATTGGTGAATTCTTTGGTTTAATCTAACGATTAAAGCTTCCTTGGGAGATGACCTGGTGAGCACTATATTATTTTCTAGTTTTTAAATTAATCCTGATTTAACGAAAACCGCGAATTTATCCTTTACCAAGCAGGTATTACACATAAAAGTTTCGATACAATATTGTATGAAAAAGTATATTCAAGAATCAATACTTGAAATCTTAATGAATCATGGGCCTAAATATATAATGTCCAAGATTTCTCTTATCATCTTACGTAAAATAGTTGATAATGTACAACAACATGTAGCTATTTTGATAAAATTAATTAATTTGTGTATTATATTTCAAATTTAGAGAAATATATTATAAAATACAACTGAATATTCAAGATGAAAGTTATCTTATGATGTTTTATTCATGCATGCTCGAAATAAAAATCACAATATTCATTCTTATGGGAATGAGAACAAAAATTAAAAGATACTTTTTTCTTAAAATTTGGACAAGTAAAAGTTTAACTCTGAAAGACACACTTCATGGAGAATCCCAAAATTTGATTGATTTGCTTATTCCTTTTTTGTACGTGAAAGATGAAAACTCATATTTAGAGAACAAACAATATGTGGCTCCTTTTTATTTCCTTTTACCTTTCATGATAAATTGAATAAACTAATAAAAAAGCGAAAAAATAGCATTGACGTCGATGTTTATTGACAAATTACAATTGCCTCCCAAGATATATAATTACCTCAAAAGGTCTAATGTGTGTGTATATATATATATTACTAAACCTTTCGAATGAGAGTCAAGAATACCTTTTCTGAAAATTGAATGCTTTTGCATAAAGATATAAAATAGATAGGCAAATTGGTGTAAATAGCCTAATATCTTTTTTTTCATTTGGTGATTATAATCCTAAATGTTTAATTTTATCTTTCAATCTCTTTTATATTTTTTCAATTGGTGCATATGGTCCTTTTGTTAAATTTTTAACGATTAACCGTTAGTTAACCTCTCTTTTTTTCCCTTCTAAATCTCAATGGTAAAATAGTCTTTTCAACCACACTTTTTTTTTTAATTCCAAGGAAAAAAATGATATTTTCAACCTTTATTCTCAAAAATAAATAAATAAATAAAATTAAAAAGGGAAAATTTATTTCGTGAAAGGGTCAGCTCATAAATCCATATTGGTAAGCTCTTCTTGCTAATATATAAATTTATTAATCATTTTTATCGTACTTCTTGATATATTGTCACTATATTAATTCTCGCTTACAAAATCACAAGTTTGAGTTTTCAATTTTTTATTCATCAAAGGAGAGATTCTAACTTTTCCAGAGTTCTACAAAATACGATTTGCAGGTGCCTTATCTTCTTAATCCTAACACAGGACAACAAATTGGTGATACAAAACGATAATCTCATACTAATTTTGGACGTAATCCACTCCTTGATTACGATGAGTTCAAAACCTAACTTTCAGATTATCGAAGGATTTTGAAGTGTTGAATCACTGGTTCAATTGTTGCATATATATATATATATATGTGTGTGTGTGTGTGTGTGTGTGTGTGTATCAACCCATGTCTAGACTATAGAAGCCTAATTATATTCAACTTTCTTGTTTAAACAAACATTCAAATTTAGGTCAATTTATAAATTTGACTAAGAAATAAAGACTTTATCAACACCAAACTTTATTAAAATTTGAAACCTATTATTTATTATTATTATTTACTTTTATAATATATATTTTAAAAACAAAATATTACACAAAAAATAAAATAATTTTTTTAAATTTTGAAAAAATAAATTTTTTTTCTAGTACTTTTTCATATTCATTATATATCTATTTATGATAACACAAGAAAAATATAGAACTACAATCCTGAAGGGAGAAGGGAATTTTTTTTTTTCCCCCACAAAAAACCCTTAATATACAATAAAAGATACAAAAGATTAAATCTTTCAATATTAAACAAGAATGGAACTCACCTCTAGTAGACTTCTTCTTCTCCTATGGCCGATGTGTGCAGAAATGATCTCAATGATGTAGATTCAATTTGGGAATTGAAGGCATTCTTTCAATTTCGCTTCTCCTCTTTCACAAAATAAAATTTTTCCTTTTTAGTTTTTTATTTTTTGGAATAAAAGGTGAAAATACCATTTTTTTTCCCCCTTCACATTAAAAAAAAGAAAAAAAAGGAAAGTGTGGTTGAAAAGACTATTTTGCTATTGAGATTAAAAAAAAAAAAAAAAAAAACTAATGGTTGACCTTAAAAAATTTAACAAAAAGACCATATGCACCAATAAAAATATAGAGGATATTAAAAGATAAAAATTAAATATTTAAGACTATAAGCACCAAACAAAAAAAAACAAGGGACTATTTGCCCTAATTTGACAAATAGATATTAGTTGCTCTAGAAAAATATTTTGCTAGTTATTATTCTCTCAAAATTAAGGAGTAAGGCATCCATTAAAATGAAATTGTACGATAGATTCTATTAAATATATTGGAACGCATGTAAATGGGGTGCTCTGTCAATTAAGCTATAGCATTTATTGCTTGTGACACATAAATTATTTTGTAAATAATATCTAGCAAAGATAAATGAACATCATAAATATTTAATCTTTTAAGTGATATTGTTTAATATTAGTATTGTTTATAAGTAATATGAAATTTATAATCTATCCAATGTGTGAGTACAGTTTGGTTCTTATTGGTATAAATAGATGTTAGAATATTACTTTCACATAAAAAGAGCCATTAACTTAACGAACGTTAATGGTGTTAGATTTTGGAATTAATTAAATTGACACGTATTTTTATTGTATTGGTGTGCTAAACAATGTCTCATAAGATGTCTTGGGAGATCTCAGGCTTACATAAGAGCATTCATTTGTTAGAAGAAAATAGAGGCGTAAGATCTCCTAAGACATTCTCTATAACATTGTCTAAGACACCAATCAAATTAAAGCAAACGCATGTTAGTTTAATTAACCTCAAAAACTAACATTATTAACTTTTGTTAAATCAATATTTATAATTGTTTTTAAAATAAAAATTACTAAAATACTTTTAACTTTTGGATTGATGAAAAAAATATATTTTTTATGTCTTTATACATTTTTTAATGCAATTATAATTTTTATTTAGAAAAAATTATAAATATTGATTTAATGGAAGTTAACAAAGTTATTTTTTAAGGTTTATTAAACTGATACATACTTTAAATTGATTGGTGTTTTAGACAATATTTTAGAGGATGTCTTAGGAGATCTGACGCCAAATATATATATATATATATATATAAAACTTTATTCGTCTCATAACCTTTTGTAATTATAGATGAAGTTACTGCTAGTAGATAAATCACTTCTTGTCATCAAATATATGTAAATTTTGTGACTAAATAGTCTAATTATTCTTAATAAAAAAATTGTTATTCACATAACTAAAAGAAAATATTAATAATTAATAATTAAGGTGCCAAATTTTTAGGACATCCTCTAGATATCGTTAATCAAAAAAATTAATATTGTTAATTTTCGTTAAATCGATATTTATAATTATTTTAAAAATAAAATTATTAAAACAGTTTAAATTATTTGAAGTAATGACAAAATTAATTTTTTTTTAATATTTTTTTAAATTTGTTACTGAGATTATAATTTTTATTTTTTAAAAGAACGTTATATATATATATATATATATATATATATATATATATATATTGATTTAATAGAAGCTAATTGTTAGTTTTTTCTGTCAATTAAATTTATTTTTATTTTTATTGATATCATAGATAATATATTAAAGGATGTTTTAAGAGATTTTGTGTCATAAATTAAGCCAAAAAAAAAAAAAAAAGATTAGACAAGAAGGTAAAATCCCAATTCTAAGCATGGTCACTTATAATTCTAAAAAATAATGAGTATTAGTTACGTTAAATGTAAACATATTTAAAAATTTCAGGAAAAAAATAAAAGCCAAGAAAGATTAATATATATATATATATATATATTCTAAAAAAAAAAGTACAATAGTTTAAAATATAGAAAATTGGCTAGTTTACTTCCGTAACTATTTTTATTAATTAACTAAAGTTTAAAATTTTTATTTTTAACCTGGAAAGTCTTATATCTTTTTACGAGTAGCCTATTAAGTCCTTTCGACCAAAAAATTAAACTTTTCGGTCAAAATTCATTATGTATCGGGCACATGATAATTCTATGAGGGGCAAAATAGTCCAAATAGTATTCCTCTCTATGTTTCTCTTCGGACTGAGAAACATAGAAAATGGTTAGGTCATTGCAAATAGTGAAAAGCTAAACTCCATTGGATTTAGAATTCCGTAGCATTATCAATACTTATTGTGTAATTTATTTCTTTCAAAAGACAGCGACACCACCATCACTACTTTCTTATTATAATTGTTATCATCATCAAAATTCAGTATGTGATGAATTTTAATTGAAAAGTTTAAATTTTTGACGAAAGAACTTAATAAGTTACTCGTAAAAAGATATAAGACTTCCCATGTTAAAAAAAAAAAAAAAAAAAAAAAAAAAAAAAAAAAAATGATTGTGGATTTTAATAATTATGGATAAATATGAACTTCCCATAAAAATTGCTTGATATGGCGACAATGTTGGTCTTACACGGAAGGTTGGATTTGATAAATTCTCTATTGTGAAGCCGAAAAGCCACGTAATGGCAAAAGTACAGATTGAAAAAAAAGAAAAAAAAAAAAGTCGGCAAAGTATCAAAATACTAATCATAATGGACCACTAAAAAAAAGCATCACAAGCCTTTTAACTTAATACAAATAAATAAGTAATTTGTAAATGGTATATAAAATTACAAGTTTGATGCGGATCGTGAACACTATGAAAGAGTTAGGGTAAAGTCTTTCTTCTAAAAATTGAATTCTCCGAACATGATCCGAACTAAATTCAAATTAGTCAAAATCGTAATTTCAAATATTAAATAATCTAATTCCAAAAAAAAAAAAAAAAAACCCACCACCACTATAAGTGCACCACCCTAATGATTCCGTATTGGTACGGCCGGTTGACACACCCCTCCACTAAAACCTACTCCCTTCATTTTTTTTTTTTTTTTTCTTTTTACTTATAACCAAAATAATAAAAATAAAGTGTTAAATTCACTTGTGAATTTAATAATTTATTAAAGGGGTCCAAATAATTTATATTTATGAAAGATACGATAATAAATACAGAATTAAATTTGGTGTCGAATTTTTATGGAATGCATTAATCAAACAAAAAGAACCCACAACTTCACTACTTCCCTACTTCACTTTACCAGAAGTGACAGGCAGATTCCCCCACTATTAATATTTCCAGCGCCATTCCAAAAGGAATCGCCCCCCTCTCTCCTATTCTCCTTGATTAACAGTTCTCTCCTTTTTCTTCTTCTTCTTCTTCACTAAATCAAATCAAATCAATTCAATTCAATCCAATCCTTCGCCGGAGGGTCGGAAAGTGTTATATGATCTGGATGATGCAAGAAATGAGGAAGATGAAGGTGAAGAAAGGTTGGCTTGCAGTTCAAGTTGGATTAGAAGAAGATAACGGTGTCCAGAGATTCGTTATCCCGATATCATATCTCTATCATCCATTATTCCAGAAGCTTCTCGATAAGGCTTATGATGTCTACGGTTACCATACAAATGGTCCTCTTAGATTACCATGTTCTGTCGATGATTTTCTCCACCTCCGATGGCAAATTGAAAAGGAAACAAGCTATAAGAAGTGTCACGGTGGCGGTGGCGGTGGCGGTGGCGGTGGTGGCGCCTCTCATCAACACTCCAACAACCACCATATTGCCCTCCACCACCACCTTGCTCTCTCCCTGTCTTTCCACTCTTGTTAAATAAGTTTCAATTTCACAGTCCATGGTCATATAATATATATATATATTCCTTTTTTTTTTTTTTTTTTTTTTTTGCTTTACCCTTTTTTTTTTTTTGGCTGAACAGAAGAGAGACAGAGAACTTTTTACTGTACAAATTTTATTGACGATTGGAGAAAAAAAAAGAGGAAAAATGAAGGTACCAGCCAGCTGATACCTTTTCTTCAGTTTGATTTGGCTCTAATAAAACTTGCTCCTGTGACATTTGAGCAACCCAGACAGATCTGCTAAATTTCAATCGAAATTAGTTATAATCCATAATAAATATTTAAGTAACTAAGAATTTTTGGATTTGCTGCTTTAATCATATGAGATTTAACATATTTTTTTAAGGTATTATTACAAAATTTTAATGATTTAAATCAATCGATAATAAATGATTACTTTGATGATAATAATAATTTTATAAATCTGACTAATGCTGAAAATAATAAAAATTTGTAATTTAAAAATAAATAAAAATAAAAAGTAACAACTAACATAGTTTCCTGTGTTTTAATGGTTTTTAAATGCTAGTTTTTCAAGTTCAAAGGAGCCTCAAAACATTGAATGTGAGGATTAGAGATGATAGTTAAAATCATATATGATGGGAAATTTGTGTTTTGATCCTATTTTTTAAAAAAATGAAAAATTTTCATTTTGAACTGATTTGGAGCTGGGGATAGTAATTGGGTATAGAAGTGGGATGATATTAACATTTAATTTCTGTCCCATCTTGGACCTAATCTCCAAAAAAAAAAAAAAAATATATATATATATATATATATATGTATATAATATTTTTTAATTATATATTTACATAAAAATAAAAAATATAACAATCTTATTAAGTAATTATTAAACATTTTTATAAATAAATTATAATAATTATTTAGTAAGTATTAAATTGGATATAAATTAATAAACTAATAGTTATAGTGTATACTTTTTAATTATATATAATATACATATAAATAAAATTATAACTATTATAATAATTATTGAATTTTTTAAAAAATAAATTTATTTAGTAAATACTAAATTAACTAAATTAATTAAATTAGCTACAAATTAATTGAAAATGAAAAATGAAAAATTTGCTAAAAATATTAACTGCGGAAATCCCTAATCCCCGATGGAATAGAAATGAGATAAAAAAAAAAAAAAAAAAAAAAATTCTTCGTAAGAAATAGATAGATGAATGAAAAATGAGGATGAAAATAGAGAAAGAGTCCTCGCAAATTTCCGTCCCGTTGCCATCCATTGTGAGGACAAATTAAGCATTTAGTATTACTTTCTCTTTTTTTTGTTCCACCGGTTATTTTAAGAAATTATTATAAGTAATTAATACTCTTTTGACATTCCCCCTGAGTCGGGGTGTGCTTGTGAGGGAGGTGTGCCCCGTCGAAACAAGGGAATGAAAGGCCGCTTTGGGTTAGATGCTCTTTGGTCCACCCTCCCCATAATGATGGCTCTGTTGTCTTCGGAAAATTGATAACTCATTGACTAATTATTCTTTGTTTAAAAAAATTATACATATATATAATCTTTTCACTAAAAAAAATATATAATTTAATTAGTAAAAATATGTTGATTACTCAAAAAGTTACGAGTGTAAAAGTAATTAAAAAAAAAAAAAAAAAAACTGGTGAAATGAAAAGGACACATCATCACATTTATATATGTATATAAAAGAGTGGGAGTAGTTTTTTGAATTGGTTGTTTTAGTCGCGTGTGTTATTATCATTTGGATAAATGAATTCTTATTTTTATTTTTTTGATAATTAAATTCCTATCTTATGTTTAATTGGACAAAGAAATTCTTTCAACAAAATTTTAACAATTTTTAACTACTAAAATTCACGTATATGTCCCATGTAAAATATTTTTGTCATTAACAATTTTTTTAAAATAATATTTTATTAAACTCTCATTTCTTTTAATAAAAATATTTTAGAAGAAAAAATATTCAGAAATGGAAAAAAGAATTAAAAAATTGAAAAAAAATCGAAATTTTATTAAGATATAAATAAGTTAATGAGATTATAAACGACAAAAATATTCTTTATGATCTTAACACTTGAATTTCAATGATTAAAAATTATTAAACTATTGTTAAAAAAAAAAAAAAAAAAAAAAAAATCTCTTTGTTCAATTGAAAATAAAATAAGGATCTAATTATTCAAAAAAATAATAAAAGTAAAATCCAAATAATAATAATATAGGAACTAAAACCACCAATTTTGCATAGTTTTATAAACAAAAGTTCCAAGAGTGGGCGGGTTTGAACAAAAATGCTAAATGGGTGTAAAAATATTACATTTGATGTCCAAACCAGAATGAGAGTTACGTGTCCGCTTGGAACAATGAATGAAAACAAAATATGCCGCAACTAAAGAAACAAGAACGGAGAGAGGGGTGTACACATTTCATTTGGGCATGAGCATGGGAATGGTGTGGTTATGTAGTTTCCGTATCAGTATCATCTGCAATTTTCTTGCCATCAGCAGCATAACCACGACAATTAGCAATGACTTGTACGCCTGCTTCTCCAGATTCTAAGTTGTACGCTGTGAGCATGTCTCAAATTATAGCAGTGCAGATGTGATCGAAGCTCCTCCTACAACCCGATGCAGCGCAGCCACCCCTGTCAATTTGTTCCAAGAAAAAAAGGTAGGAATTTGATGAAATTAGACTTCAGAATTCTCCATACATGACCGAACCATGAATGCTTTGTTATTTGGCCTTCAAATTTAGCGGAAATCTGCAAAATAGAGAAAACTGATGAAAAGCCAAGTTCGTTTTTCTTTTTTTTTTATTTTTTTGCAAATAGAGGTATTTTTGACTGTGATATTTATGAAGGTCGGTAATAAAGGGGGAGAGTTTAGCTAGAATGTTTAATTTAAACGAGGGGTGAAATTCCAAATTAAAATTTATACAGGAGAACATGCTTTTCTAGACTTTTCCACTGTTAAACTTCTAGAGCAAAACAAGTAATTTACTATCATATCAGATTGGAAGGTCACATGTTTGGCTCATTTTGTTGGTTATTGTACATGTTATTAAGAATTTGTATTTGGCCCACTTGTGAAGGGGTGTATTAGTTTTAACATCCACCCTTTTCATAATAAGCATTTGGGATGTTTACTTTCATTCATGCTCAATTTAGTTTATACAGTGCTGAATGTGAGTGGCCCAATAGGTTTAGGAGATGAAAGGAAATAGGAGAAAAGATGACCTAACCCCAATATCAACTACTAGGGCTTCTTTGACACGTGTGAACAGAGAAGTACATTGTTAGAGAATGGACACTATGAGTGATCATGGCATGTACTGATGTTATTACGTGCTTGTCCTAGGGCAACCGTTTGAACACAAACTTACTTAACTATTATGTGACCATAAAGAGAGCATTGGAGGATTTAACCTCACTACATTAGATAGCATGAGATAAATCTTCAAAACTTACCGGACATGAGTGATATAGCTTGAGTCCTCAATGAAGTACAAGCCATGAAATCAGTAGCTTCACTTGATGAAATGAAGGTTGGCCATATCAAAGACAGGCAGTCAAATCAAAGTTATGAAGATAATGGAGAGGCTAACACCCTGAGACAAACATTGCATGTAAATTAGTCAGATGTTTTAGAGAGAATCATGAATGTTTTTGTTTTAAATAGACAGAGAAAAAAGGAAAAAGGTTAAGCAGTGAAGAACAAAAAAATGGCAATGAAGGGAGAGACCTTTCACAACAGAGTTGTAATTGCAGACTTCTTGCCCTCTGACTCCTGACCTTCTGACACAGACCAATCTGCAATGTGACAATTTTGACACATGCACATCATGGTCAGATTTCATTGTAGGGACTCTCGACCAGGGGAACACAGCACAGGGACACTGGCACAACTGCATGCACAGATAATTTTATTTTTACAACACTTTCCACCATAGTAAAACATAGCAGATATTAGAAGAAATCATAAGTATTTTGGCTATAGAACATTATGACAAGTGGGGCTAATGATACAACAGAAAGAAAGCTGGCTAAATTATGGTGCAAAGCATAAGCTTCTTCAATAGAAGATGTATTACTGAATGCCTACAGATGAAACAACGAGCTATTGCACTTTGGGCAGCTCAAATCAGAAAGGTAACAGAACTGAATGACCATATCTCACAAATCTCAATGGTCCGTCACTTCCATGACTAAACCAAGGCAATCTTAATTATTAGCTTTTAAAACTTTTTATTATTTCAGTTTTTCTCTTTCCCTTTTCTAGCGCTGGAAAAATCTTAAAAGGAGATGGGAAGACAACACATTTCTTTTCTCCCTACTTTAACTAGGTTATTGAGAGATATGCTTCAGTTCAAAGAAGAAAGGAACAAGAGAACCAAACAATGTACATAAAGCAAATACTAAAAGAAACTACATTTCAACAATATTGCTTTCAAATGAGCTGCATGATTTGACTTTAGAACATGAACAGAAGACTGATAAATTTTGAAAGAAATACTCTGGCCAATTTTGCAAAATGAAATAAATATGACTCCTGAATATTCTCACGAGGAGAAACAAAATAGTAGTAAAATATGACTGTCATTTATTCACACATTCAGAAATCTTCAACTTTCAAGTTTTCTAGGTTTCGGCTGTTTTTGAATACTTGAAGTGCAGTTCCAAAGTTATCAAATGATAGGGAAACTGATTTGTGAGTTCTAGCTAACTAGAGTTGCAGCATATATACAAAGTAAATTGTGTGAAGTTGTGAGAAAGGAAAACTAACATAAATCTCATTACGTGGTGGACATGCTGAATCAGAATTATTCTTGAACAAGAAATGACTATGGCCGTTATTCTTGAATATACTAAATTAAAAAAACTCCAATATAAGAACTCATAAACTAAAAATTCTAAAGATTAAAGACTATGCTGTTGACTAAGAAATATCCAATCTTTTAGTCCAGCCCCTTTCTCAGTCAAGAATACATACATATTTCCATAACGAAGAACAATTACTGTCTTCATACATAGATTAAAGTACAATATCTCAATTCTATAACCAAGAACATACAGCAAAGAACAGATAAAAGGATGATGACTTTTACTTGTCTAAAATTGAAGAGAAGAGAAAACCATAGAACATGAAATGAATGAATGAATGTAACAATTAAAAAGAACATGACAATAGCTCTACATGTAGCCTCAGTTTTGGATTATAAGAGACATTCACAGGAGCATCATGCAGAAGCTATTCAGGGACTCTACTCCGTGTTTCACATTTATTTCTTTTTTTCTTTTTGTTCAGAATCTAAGGATTTCAAACTATGAAGAAGCAAAATCAAGTATATAGGGTGCAAGTATGGCGAAGGTAGAAGCAGAGATCAAAGTGCAGTAACATTGGATGACATAGATATTCTGGTTGATGATTATTATCTTCAGTATCTTGGTTCTGTCATGTAGAAAGATTGAGGGTTTAACAGATATGTTGTGCACCAAGTCAACGCTAATGGGTCGAAAAGGAAAAGTGCCATAGGTTGTCTGCAATCATAATATGGCTCATACATTGAAGGGAAAGTTTGAGGTTAGCTGTTTGATCTCTATTAAATTGTACCGAATGTTGAGCACAGCGTCATATTTAGAAAGTGAAGGTAGCAGATATGTGCACCATGTGATGGATGTGCCAACAAGATGACAGAGAATCGACTGCACAATGCACCTCTTAGGACAGTTGAGCAACAGAGAAAAGAGCATATTGCACAAGGTAGAGAGAGGGAATAAGAACTAGACATAGGTGATTAAAAAGTGATACTTCCCTAGTGGGCTTGAATGATAAAGTGACATCATATAGAAAGCAGTAAGGGAGAAAATTTATGTTGAGGATGACACGCAATCCTTTTCTGGTTTATGTATTGACCCAAATTTTGGGATTCAGGGTAAGTTGTTAAAATGAAGCAAATCTGGTAGTACTTCAACTGAAAGAGCTAATCAAACCATATGATAAAATAGAAATCCTCAACAAAAAGCTTTTTTTTCCGATAAAGTTTCACATTGGCGTACACTTGACCCTAAATCAAGCCATACAGTGGAATGTGAAAATTCACCCCTCAAAAGCATCTGCAATGTGTTGCCAAAAACAATGCTATGGATTAAGCAAATCAAATTTCTTAGTTTAGACTCAAATAGTTTTAGCACAAAACAACCAAAAGTGACAGAAGGATACATGAAGCATAGAATCAAAAGCAGTAATGTATTCATGAGGAAGACCTGAATATTTTGGAAGCAGCAAAATGTGCTCTAAAAGTCTGCACATGTAACAGCAGGTTAAAAACTTTATATAGACTTAAAATTGAAGCAAGAAATTTAAGTGTAGGGTACCTACTTCTGTAAATCAAATTTCAACAAAGGAAGACAAAGTAATTTCCATTATTAGAAACAATAACTTGATTGCTTCTTGAAGAGGAACACCAATTGATGCTCTAAACAAAATTGCCAAGCAATTTCCTGCATTATCACAATTGCCTAGCATTCATGAGGAAGAACTCCTGTTGGCAGCAGCAAAATGTGCTCCAAAAGTCTGCACATGCATAAAGCTTTTTCATAGAAATAAATTGAAATGAGAAATTTAAGTATTAGAGTACCTAATCAATAAATCATCTTTACAGAAGAAAAAAAGTAAGTTCCTTTATGGGAAACAAGAACTTAAGTGCTTCTCCAAGAGGCAGCATCATCAGATGTAACTGAACAAATTAAGCGGCTAAAGATAACACTTCAACTACATGCAAGAATCAACACTTGTGAAGAGGGATATTAACCTTCTCACGTGGACTATGACAATATGGAATATTCAAAAGAAAAGGATGATAAAACCAGGAAGAATATTGAGAGATACACAGAGGAAAAACAAAAAGTCTACTTTTTAATTTGGAAAAGAGGTCCAGTTTCTAGCAATCCTCTCAGTTTTTACAATAAAGCATATTAAAAATAATTAATAATTATCTAGTGTTTTCATCATAGTTTTTCCTTTTGGTACTGTCAACTAGGAATAGATTTACTTTAATAAGTCCAAAGTAATTCTTATACCTTGGATATGACTATTTTCTTTTTCAAGTGTATGTATTACTTAGCCAAGCAGGGTGGGAGATCTTTTAGATCATCAATAACTCAGCTAAAAAAGGGATTTTAAACAATTCACTAAAAGTTTAACAAAACGTTAAGAGAAAACTAATAAATCTACGAAGTACATTGTTTGCTGTTTTCTTCTGTTTCATCATATTCCTCCACGGCTTAGCCACTCAGAATAAGCTGCTGTCCTATCAACCCACAGTAGAATGACAGTCCCATTAAACAATACATTCAAATATAAGATTAAATCATTGCAATAAAAAGGAGAACATGTTTAAGATGGAAGTCCTTTAAAGCATCATTGTCCTTACTGTGCAACAAGTCCATTAAGCTTAATCTGAAACCATAAGAAGATTCAAAAATAAATGAAAACCATATCTTTTACATACCACATAAAATTCCACAAAGGCAATTTTCACTATTTCATGAAAGAGTCAATCAAATAGAAGTATAAAAGTAAAGCAGTACCAGAGGATCACATTAGGATAATCTTTCAATAAATCTTGAAGACCAAGCTCCAGAATCTGAACAGAAATTCAATTAAAGACAAAAGCTATATTACACTTCCATTGCTATTGCAGAACTCAATCTTGATAAAGCCAATAAGGAATTAATATTAAAAATACAAACCAACAGGAGTTTTTCTGCAGTGATGTGGTCCTAGAAGCAGAACCGAATTGTAACACAGCTCAATCACTGAGCTTGACAATATTCAACTTAATTCACCATTTCTTGTGGTGGGGAGCTAAAAGTTTTAATTACCAAGGAAATTAAAAGAAAAAAACTAGAAACTTTTCAAGAACTTGGTACCTGTAATTGACGTCAGGAGAATCTGAGAACAGAGGAAATATGAAATTGTGGAGCATCACTCGGAAGAAAACCAACTCTTCTTTTGATGGATCTTTCTAACATGTTTAGATTTTTATCTGATGTTGAGAAAAAAATAGGGTTCTTGTTAAGGCTTCTGTCACTGATGCCAAATAAAACTTCAAAATTCCAGTGCAATTTGACCAAAGTGGTTCAAGTTTTTGCTTCAGCTGTGCCTTCACTGCCAAGGATTATATGGTCAATGAACTGTGCTGTATTTGATATATTTTCATTGTTTAGACATTTCAATAATGCACTATGTGTGTAGGAATCAGGTTGAATCTCTTCATCTAGCATCTCTTTATACAATCTGAGAGCCTCTACCCAATTGTCCAATTCACTGTTTGCATTTATCAATATGGTGTAAGTATATATATTTTGAGGAATTCCTTTCTTTCTCATCTCAGCCAAATATATGTAAACTTGATCAAGTTTTCTGCATTTGCACAGACCATTTATAAGTACATTATATGTGATAACATTTGGCAGAATCCCTTTCTCTTGCATCTCTGCAAAATACCTAAATGCAAGTTCAAGCCTCCCAAGGCGAGCATATGCATGGATCAGCATTGTATAAGTCACAACAGTAGGAATAATGCCATTGCTCTGCATCTTTGACAATAAGTCCTTGGCTATCCTAAGATGCCCCATTTCCAGGTGAGCATGAATCATACTCGTATAAGTCACATGATCAGGTACAATACCATTACTTATCATTTCCTGAAACAGCTTATATGCTTCTTCTAAATTTCTTAACTTACATCTTGCATCCAAAAAAACATTATATATGATCAAGTCTGGTGGGAGTCCCTTAGCTATCATTTCTTCTCGCAGAATGTCTGCAGTGGATCCATCACCAAATTTTAATTCACCTGCTATACGAGTTGTATATGCATAGCGATCAGGCTGCAGGCCTCTTTGAAGCATCTCATCAAAGAATTCTTTTGCCATTGATGCATGTCCAACCCGAAAAGAACCTCTTACTAGGATAGTATAGGTGATTACATCAGGAAAAATGCCACAACTTATCATCTCATCTTTTAGTTTCCTTGCAGACTCTATATTCCCCAGTCTGCAATGCCCATCCAGAATTGTATTATAAGTAACAACAGTGGGAGTGAGATTCATGTGTCTCAAATCACATAACAGTAATATTGCCTCCCTAATGTTCCCCAGTTGGCAATAGCCATAAATCAGAATGTTGTATGAGACCACATCAGGCACCATATTCTTCTTCAACATGACAGAAAACCATGGCTTCGCGTAGTTAACTCTCCCCAGTTTACAAAGGCCATAGATTAACAAGTTATAACTAAAAAGTGTCAGAGAAATTCCACTTGCTTCCATCTCTCTCCTAACCCCCAAGGCCTCAACAAGCATACCATTTCCACAATACCCAGAAATTAAGTGGTTATAAGTACGAGCTGAAACCTTCAATCCTTTATCCAACATTTTTCCAATCAATCCTTTAGCCTGGTTGAATTCTCTTTTCCTTAAGAGTCCATTAATTAGCACATGATACGTAACATCATTGGGGTAACAACCACTCTGCTCCATCTCAAATAAAAGGTCTAGTGCTTGTTCCACTTGTCCTTTTCTACAAAAAGAATCCAACATAGTATTGTATGTAATAATGGTTCGTATAATACCAAAATCAACCATTTTATTATACACCTCTTTTGCTTTCCCAACTAGATCCCTATCCCTCAGCATCCTAAGAATCCTATTACAGTTCTTGACATCTGGCAGAAAACCATTATTCAACATCTTATCAAAAACTGATAAACACAGCTCAAGGTTATTCCTTTTTGTAGAAACCCACAACACCAAATCAAGTACCTTGGATGAAACCTTATAATTCACGTAACCGTCTATTAAAACATCCAAAATATCCAAATTCAGACTGACTACCCTTTCCACAACCCAGTAAGCAGACCTCAAAAATTCATGCTGTACTAGAACATCAAGAATTGTACACAATAGGAACTCTGAATACTTAAATCCTGGTTTCTTCTCTGCCCACCTGAACAATTTAAACGCCGTCTTGGGCTGGTCCCGTATTGAATTAATGACACTTATTAACAAATCAGTATCAGCATGATAATAATGTGGAAAGATCCACAAACGGTTGCCAGCAACCCAGGGCTTCTCTAAAATTGCCCTCAATATTAAATTTTGAAAATAACTATCTGAATACTTATCACACATAACTGGTGAAACAGTCTTGCAATTGACATTATTCAAATTATTAACATTATTCATGAATGGAGAAGTGCATTGAGATTGATGGAAGCAGGAAAAGAATGTAAACCTCACCTTGAGCTTATACAAATGAAAATGAAACGTAAACGACTTGGAATAATTTCTTGGAACGATTGATTTTGAAGCTTTGCCATAAAGGGTCATCTTATGATGAATTATTATAAAGGAATAACTTAAGAAGAAAAAATTGCATAGAATTAATAAGGATGTGGATATAGAGATAATGAAGAATTCCAGGATGCAGGTAAAGGAAAAGGGGACTGAATGAAGGAAGTAGAGGGAGCTGCTGTCGGGTAGCAGCTGAAGAAGGTTTCGGGGCGGAGAGGTGATGGCGGCAATGGGTTGAGCAAAGAGCTGCGGCGTGTTTTAGTTGATTTCCACAAAACTAAGCCCGGATCCTTATTTCAATTCGGATCCGGTGAGTTTTGTCCCCCGACCGATTCCTATTTTTATTTTTGGAAATTAAATTTTTATTTTATTTTTAATTTAACGAAAGAGTAATTTCATAAAAAAAATAATAATAAATTTATTTATCAAGCACGTATATGTTCTATAAATCGTATTTTTGTTAAACGTAAAGTTTCATGAAGTTGTAAACAGTGATTATAATTATAAATGATAAAAATACATTTTCATGGGACATAGGCGTATTTGACAAGTGAATTTGAATAATTAAAATTTATCAAAATTTTGTTGAAAAGATATTTTTGTCTAATTAAAAATAAATAAAAATTTAGTTTTTCAAAAGATAAAAATATAAACCCAATCATCTAAACAATAATAATATATGGATTAAATTAATTTTAATTTTGTTTCATTTGATGGAAAGTCTCCGACATTACTAAAAATAAAAAATGTGTAAATTTAATTAACTAATTCGAAATTTTAAAATATTATTTTTTATGTCAATATTGGTATTTTTTTTTAAAAAAAATTGTTTATAAAAAATAATTATGTTAACTTTTTGTGTTTAATTAAACTTATATATTTTTATTTTTGGGTAAAAAAATCTCAATAACACCTGAATTTTTTTCTTTAGAAGTAACACTTAAAATTTTTTTTGTTCAAATCTTGCACTTCCGTCAATAGCTTTCGTTAGTGCAATCATGTGCACTGCACGTGAGATTTTTTAGGGGTATTTTCATCCTCCAACTAACCCTTTATTTCTTTCCTCCATTTTAACATTACCCCATGTCATTTTCATTCCATTAATTGTTTAGATTTTTAAGGTTTCTCTCTCTAGGGCTCTCTCTCACTCTAGTTCATCATTCTGGTGGATAAAATGATGTGAAGTAAGGGCTCATTGTTACCAAAATATTTTCCGTGGAAGAACCAACCGAGTGAAGACATCGTGGATTGACAAGAACACATTGCAAAGGTTAGCTACCTGTAAGATGGAGGTAGGTAAATTAGATTATTTCTCCTGAGGTGTGCAAAACTATTTGGTTGAATAACTTATCTTTTTTATTTTTGTTCATGAAGATTGAAGGTAAAAATTGTGATTTTTTTTGAGTGGATAGATCTAGAAATTTGTAGTAGAGCAACATAAGTGATTACTAGTTTGCTAAGACAGATTCAATCTATGGAAGAAAAGGTTGACATTGCTGCTTCACTTACAAAATCAGAAGAGAAAAACCAATTGTTAGTTGTAATAATCCAAGAAATAAACCATGAAAGGGATTTGACTAGGTCTTGGTGTAGGTTTCTTTTCATCTCAAGTATCACTACTTGGGTTATCTCTTTTTTTTTTTTTTTTTTTTTTTTTAATTACATATCCATATTTTTTTGGGTGTGGAAAGAAAATGTTGGAATTAAATCCCTAAAAAAAGGGTTTGTTGTAAAAATTGGTTGTTGTACCTATCAATTATGAAGTTCTAGTAAAAAAATTGGCATTATTTTCAGTAATTTTTGGTAATTTTCAGTTGTTTGTTATCTGTTTGTGTTCAGCAATTGTAAAAGCAATTTTCAAGAATGGTTGGAATGGTTAAATGCTCAACTTCACCTCACCTAACAAAAAACAAAAAATGAAACAACAAATGTGGTCAAACAGTACATGCTTCCATTACTACAAATTGTACATGTTTCCATTACTGACAAGCAATTATCAAATTGTTTACTTTAAACAATGACCACAAAGGACAACAACATCTACACTGTTTCCAACTGAGCAAAAACATAATCTTTCCAGCATCAAATATTCAAAAAAAAAAAAACATGAAAGTAAAGCAAAATCTTTTCCACAACAAATTATACACGGTTTCCAACAAATCAAAATATTTAAGTAAAAAAGGAATCTTGTCCAAATTAATGCTCAACCGAATTCACAAAAGGATTAGACAACAATTTTGAGAATTGTTCACTTCTTTGGACGAGGCCTTAGATAAAAATATTTAATTTTAGGACCTCCTTGACTTAACCAAGCTTGCCCAAATGCTTGATAAGATCTTATGGCTCTTCCTTTCCCTTTCTTTTGCCTTCCCCTTGCTTGTTCACCTTCAACTATACCCTCTTCGATTGTTGGTTGTATATTTGGTTCATTATATGGTTGTGCAGCTCCTTCTTCATTGAGAGGAATAGATATTTTTCCTCTCACTTCTTTACTTTTTTGAAATACCTCTACTGATGTCCTCAAAATTTCTTATGTAGTAACATCTTCTTCATCTTGCTGATATAATTGTTGCTATGGTGCTTGTTGCTAGTCACTGTGTTGCTCTTGTGCTTGTTCCTCATGCTCCTACAGAGTTTGTTGCTCAGTCTAGTACTCAGTTGTATTAATAGTCCTACTTGCCTTTCCCAATGACAAATCAAAATAAATTGCTTTCAACTGTTACAACATGCAGTAGATGAAAATAATAAACATAAAAATGAAACTTAGATCTGGACCTTCTTTGTTGCCCTTTTTTTTTTTTTTTTGTTCTTGTTGTTGGCCTGTTCTCAATTGCAAGTACAATGGCTGTGCAAGTTGCTTTGTTATGCCCTTGTTTTCTGCATTTGTTGCACCTTATGATGATCTTCCTCCTAATTATTCTCCCATGATCCTTTCCCTCTTTTTGTTGCCTCCTCCTTGCTTTCTTTAGTCTTCTTGGCTGCCTGTATGCCCTTGGGGGGTCCAAAAGAACTCCTTCACCCCTTGGCCACATATCTTTCCCATTTATAGGCTTCAAAACATTATCACAAAGTTTCATAAAATTAGAAGGGTTATAATACTCATCAACAAAGTTATGTGGATCTAGTCCCTTCTTATGAAGTGCAGTAATTGCATGAACACAAGGAATTCCTGTCCTCATCTATGACTCACAACTACAATGATTATTCTTCAAATCCACAACAAACTGTTGCTCCATAGGATCTTTCACTTGATACCCATCATGGCCATTCCAAATTGGCCTCAAAGACCTAGATTCCAAAACAACATTTTCTACTTTAGCCTTAATTATTGGACAAATACCATCAATAGGTTGTTTCAACATTTGACTTCTTAACTCCCTAATCCCTTCCATTATACCTATAATTGGTTTACTTCTAGCCTCTAATATGTGTGCATTGAAGGATTCACAGAGGTTATTACACAACATATCACATTTTGTATGAGGTGAAAAAAATGCCTTTACCCAATGATTGGGCCTAGGTCCATTTGCAACCCAACTATAGGTTGTCTGATCATAGTCTTTCAACTCACCCATTGCCTTCTCATACAAAAGAACATTAGTGGAAGATAGATGCCATCTTCCACAATTTATCTTTCAACACCTTACCTTCGTGTAGCTCGTTGAAGTTATTATACATGTGCGGCACACAATATCTGTGGTCACAGTTAGGCAAGATTGTGTCCAATACAGCATCCAAACCTTACAAAATGCACAAAATGAGCTACTTTCAAGAAAGAAATTTAAAATTGACATTTAAAAAAAAAAAAAAAAAAACTTACTCTTTGTCTATCTGATATAAATGTAAAGGAATATCCATCATTAGGTAGTTCCAAATCTTCCTGAAGAAGTGTGAAAAACCAATTCTATTGTTCCATGGCTTCTTTCTACACTATTGCCCATGCCATAGGCCACCATTCATTACTTCAAATCATATGCAAATCTTATGACTTTTTAGAGGGTGTTTTAGTAATTAACAATCTTTAAAATTTTTAATAGTTTAATTATAATAACTATAAAAAATAGGGGATATTATTCAAATACTTTTTAGAATTTTCTTTTCTTCTTAATTTCCTACGGTTGTCGTTGTGTTGCTTCCATCATCTGCTTTGGTTTATAAAATTCAATAATTGTCGAAGGGAATTAATAGAATATGGTCAATCAATAATTGGATCAGTGAATTTTTCAGTCGAAAGAATACGTTCATTAATTTGTAGAGAGTTTTCTTTTTCATGTCGTTCAAGGTGTTTGATAGATGTTCTCATTGAAGGATCTAATGTGGTAAAATACTTTAACCACATTTTGTGTTAGATAATAAAACTTTAGACCACAATAAATACCAATGAACTTCCTTGAATCTCTTTCTGATTATGATCCTTCCCTGAGAATGAAGACAACGAGGGACTTTCTCCCCGTATTCACATCTGATGATTAAGTTAGTATCGTATGTGAAGGAAAATAATAAGAAACAGGAAGAGAAAATATCGATAAGAGCTAACCCTTTTCGGTGGAAGGAGGTTTCCTTTTATAAGTGCATTTGGTTATGCTTCGAGATGCGTGCATGTTTGACATATGTACATTGATATCTTCTTGATTCATTCTTGTAGTGCCAAGTGTCCCACTAATGGATTTCAAATTATTATTCAAAATAGAAAACTTTTTATCCACTTAAGTGCGTGTGTTAGGTGGGCGGCGTGTGTCAGACGTGTCACATCAACTTGGTTGTACACAACACACCTTAGCATACTCTACGTTCAGAGTGCAATGTCAAGACGGTTTATGTGGGGTGCACTACCAAGGCAGGCTGTGTAGAGTGCACTGTCAAGGCGGGCTGTGCATCCAACTCGATTCACACCAGGAATGTTGGTCGGCCTGTGAGACTCTGCCAACATCGGAATCTTTGTTATGTTTCTTGGCAGGGTCATCGTGCATTGGTGTTGGAGTGTGGAAAGAGGGGTTTAACACTTGTTATCTCTGGACTGTTTCCTATAAGAAAGAGTGTTCCTGGGTTTTTCCTTTATGAACTCTATGTGGATTGCTGGAGATTATGTTAGACCATGCAGTCTAGAATCAGGCGGTTTGGAGAGAGATGGGGGTAGAGTTTGTCGAGGAAGACCGAGCAGGGTCGAGGTCGGGCTCCGCCATAACTCGGCCTTTAGGGTCACAAATGATAGATTGTTTCAAGGAAGAGTGGATTCACAATTATCTTCAGGATTTTTGGTTTTCAGAAATCCTGCCTGATGTTAATAGGGCATTTATGCGCAGTCACTCTGCCAATGACAATGTTACCAATAACCCTTCCATTATTGAAATTTCAGACTCCATCATGGCATCAAATCAGTCTGCCAATGAGCACTCCGCTCAAGTGATATCTGATGTCGAAGTAGAGTCCGTTAGGGTTGGTGTCGAAGTCGAGGATAGGCCCAGCTCAACTTCTAGACCTGAGAGAGTAAGCACCTCGCCTGTCCAGAGTGAGGAAGAGAGATCGCCCAAACACCAGGAAGAGAATCTTCCTTTGGCTATTGCAAATACTCCTGTAGACTCCGAGAGGACAGTAACAGAGTCTAGTGCGTCTGAGCCTCCTTAGCAAAAGAGTTGTAAGAAGAGGGCGACATCTAAAACTTACAATATTTTTGTTTTGACGAAGAACAAGTTGGATAAATCGGAGTTAAGTGCACTCCGTCTTTAATACAACATCGATCGGTCTAAGTATAGACTTTTTGTGACGAAGGAAGTGAAGTTGATGTCGACCATTTCTGTCCCTGTACCGACTGCCCATTTCGAGGCTGACCTCATATTGCCTTTGGAACCATGCTTTGTCAAATTCTTGATCTTCATTGTTGTGTGCTATGTGTGTGATTAAAAATCGCATAAAATAGAATAAAAATCAAATCAAGTAAATCACATAGAACTGTCACGTAATCTAGCACAACTACAGGCAGAGTACCTATCGTG
>JAXGGT010000116.1:7504517-7541510 GCA_035583425.1 Marsdenia floribunda | reverse complement strand
AATAGAATTCTAATTTGGGCTTCTAAATTAGTATTCAATCAAGGAATCAAATTAGAAATTCAAAATATTTAGTGGAACAAGGAAGAATTAGATTTGAACATCAACCCTAGGCTGATTACGTTCTCATTATTATTGCATTCGAATTCATTGTTTTGTTTGTTTCGAATTTTGTTAAATAGAAGAAAAAAAAAAACCCTTTTTAATTTAGATCTGATCTTAGGTTTCTTAATTTGATTTAAACGATTAAAGCTTCTTTGGAAGACGACCTAGTGAACTCTATATTGCTTACTAGTTTTAAAATTAATCTTGGCCGGTTTAACGACAATCGCGAATTTATCCTTTACCATGGACTTACCCTCCAAATTCTTCTTTAAGGCCTTGAGGACCAATTTATTTGCGGCCTCAGCCTATCCGTTTCCTTGAGGATGAGCCACAGATGATTTCCAATGTTTGATGTGCAACCTCTCACACTCTATTGTGAATTTTCTAGAAAATTGTGTCCCATGGTCCGTGACAACCGCGCGAGGTACCCCAAATCAGTATAAGACAAAATCATGAAAGAAATTGAGAGTATTTTCTTCTGTGGGATGTACCAGGGATTTGGCTTCGATTCATTTTGAAAAATAGTCAACAGCTACTACCAAGTATTCGAAGCCGTTTCTGGCTTTTGAGACTTTTCCCATTAGGTCCATCCCCCACATGTCAAATGGCCACGTTGGTACCACTGGGGTTTGTTCAATGGAAGGAAATCGTGGGATATTGCCAAATTTTTGACAACTTTTGCATCTTTTCACAAAGTGGTCGGCATCCTGTCGAAGCGTTGGCTAATAATATCCCTGATGTATTACCCGTTCGGCCAAAGCCTTAGCCCTTGGATGTCCACCACACACCCTTTCATGGAGTTCCTCCAAGACAGCTTGGTCATCAAAGGTAGGATGCATCGTAACAAGGGCTTTGTGAAAGATCGTCGATAGAGAGTGCCTTCATGGATGAGATATCGAGCAACTTGCCGCCGTATCTGTTTTACTTGGTTGGATTGAGGGGGGGGGGGGGGAGAATCCTTTGCTCAATAAACTCCTTAATCTTGTCTATCCACGACCTTGGCATTACGCCCGTGGTGTATATGTGGCTTCCGGGTGAGATAGCTGGGGTGAAGGATTCTTCAATCGGGATATTGAGGATATTCTCTGCTTCCCTAGAAGCGATTTTTGAGAGCAAACCGGCTTGCTCATTTTGACTCCGTTGGATTTTTTCGATGAAGAAATACTCGAAGTCGATCTTTAAAGCTCGTGCGCATTTCGCATAATCCTTCAAGTTGTCAGAATTGACTGCATACTCACCACGAACCTGGTGAACCACGACTTGGGAGTCGCTTTGGACCATCAAGGCTAAGATCCCAGTTCATCCAAAGGAAGAGGGCCTCATACTCCGCCTAGTTGTTAGAAACGGTGAAATTCAAATGAATGCTTCTCTCTTCTGTTTTCCTGGTTATAGGAGATATCAAGACCAATCCTACTCCAACCCCATTTTGGTTTGCCACACCATCAACCATTAGCAAAGAAATGTGATTGACAGGCGGGATCGAAGTCGTTCTTGATGAG
Source organism: Marsdenia floribunda (assembly GCA_035583425.1). NCBI lineage: Eukaryota > Viridiplantae > Streptophyta > Magnoliopsida > Gentianales > Apocynaceae > Marsdenia > Marsdenia floribunda. The sequence goes on along the minus strand of JAXGGT010000116.1, from coordinate 7,539,909 downwards.
ACATATGGAATAATGGCGATGTTAGCTATCTCGGCAGTGAATGATGTCTCAGCCAAGAAATCAGCCAATGCTTGGGCCTTAATCGCCGTTCGAGGTGTAAATGTGATATCGTATCTGCACAGCACGATGGACCATTTTAACATTCTCCTTGACTGATCTAAGTTATGATATATTTGCCGAAGTGGCACATTTGTGTAGACAGTGATTGCATGAGATTCAAAATAGGCACGTAATTTACGGGCTGCAACAACCAACGAGTAAGCTAACTTTTCTATATTAGGGTACCGAAATTTTGGTCTGTTTAGAACTTTGCTTACATAGTAGACATGTAGTTGCTTTTTATCAACCTCTCGGATGAGTACCAAAGCTACAGCTAAGTCTAAAGCAGCTAAGCACATATACAATACTTCCCCTAATTTTGGCAAACTAAGTAGAGGTGGGTTCATGAGATATTCTCTCAATTTTTCCAAGGCCTCCTTACATTCCTCAGTCCAGATAAAATTTTGAGCAGCTGTCTTCAAGACTTTAAAGAATGGAAGGCATCGTTCGGAAGACTTCGAAATGAATCTCCCTAATGCGGCAATACATCCGTTGATCCGCTAGATGTCTTTTATGCATGTTGGCTCTCCCAAATTCATCAGGTAGTTATCTTCTCCAGATTGGCTTCAATGCCTTTGTCTGTCATCATGAAGCCTAAAAATTTCCCTAATCGGACTCCAAAAGTACATTTTGAGGGGTTTAGCTTTAGCTCATTGGAGGAAAGTGTTGCAAAGGTCTCTTGAAGATCCTGCAAGTGAGAGCCCCCTTTGACTGTTCTGATGATCATGTCATCTACATAAGCTTCAACATTTCTTCTGAGTTGCGCCCTCAAGACTTGATTGATCATCCTCTAGTATGTTGCCCCCGCATTTTTGAGTCCAAACGACATTATAGCAGTAGATTCCTCCGGTGACTCGAGACGAGGTATGGATCTGATCAGGTTCATGGATCTTGATCTGGTGATATCCAGAAAATGCATCCAAGAAGCTAAGCATGTCATACCCCGACGTTGTGTTGACCAACTGATCTATGCGAGGTAGAGGGTAACAATCTTTTAGACAAGCTCTACTTATATATGTGAAGTCGACACACATATGCCACTTTTTGTTTGCCTTTTTGACCATCACCACTTTGGCTAACCAAGTAGGGTATTGGACCTCCTTGATGAACTTCGCCTTGAGTAGTTTGTCGAATTCCTCCTTCATACCAGCCTCTTTATCTGCTCCGAATTATCTTTGCTTTTGTTGGATCGGAGTGGTTAGAGGGCCGATGTTCAACTTATGAAGTGCTACCTCTTCGCCTAGCCCGACCATGTCTTTTGTTGTCCATGCGAAATTATCCCAATGCAATTTCAGAAAATCTTCCATTGCAACGACTTCCTTCTCGGGCATTTCTCTTCCTATTTTAACCTTTTGTTCAGGGTATTGTGAATTAACCACTATCTCCTTGTACTTCGACTCAACGGTCAAGATGTGGCCAACGTCCATGGGTTGCACCCCTAAGAGAGACCGCTTCTTTTTAGCTTTAACAAGATAAGTGAGGAGGCTTTTGGGGTTACTCCATACTTCACTGATGCCGGTCAGAGTAGGGAACTTTATCCTTTGGTGTGGAAGAGAAGTCACCATGTCGAACTTCGCTTGTAGCGGAGTTTGCAGGATAGCATTGTAGGACAAGTCAATGTCGACTACATGGAATTTGATTCGTTCACTTCGTACGCAGGAAGGGGCCACTAGTTGAACTACAAACTCGATGGTCCCTTTCACCTCGATCTTATGTGTGGTGAATCCTTCTAGCCTTGTGGAGCTTGGAGTGAGTTAACTGCCTTTCAGTCCTATCTCTTCAAAACACTTGTAAAATAGGACATTCCTTGAAGCTTCGGTATCTACTAGCAACCTTTTTACCTGGTATCTTTCATGCCTAGGGAACTGTAGAGCAGCCTCTATGACAATGGGATTGCTCTTTAATTCTAAAGTCGGCGCCAATTCTGACTGGGAAAAAGTGATGACATCTTTATCATTCAGATACTCGGGAACGATGAATGCGGCCATGAGGGAATTGATTTATCTCTTCAGCTAACTCAAAGATGGCACCTCGGTTGTAATTACATCAATTACCCTTTCCTTCCCTTTGTCGGAGTCCTTAGAGGCCCCTTGTGCCTTGTATTCATTCAGTTTTCCTTCTTGGATGAGCCTTTCGATTGCCCGCTTCAGCTGAAATGCAGTGCTCTGTTAGATGTTCATGGTCCCTATGAAACAAGCAATATTTATTTTTGTCTCTAAAGCTCTGTGAGCTGGGATGCATTGGCTCGGGGTCAGGAACTCCGAATTTCTCCATCAAGACCAACACGAGGTCCTATTTTGGGATATTTAGCGGAGTGAACATCTCCTTTTTCGAGTCTAATTTTTCCCTCGGTTTCTATCATCGTGATTCATTGGCACTTTTCCCTTGTCTTGTGATGAGCTTTGGTCCTTCTTTGGTGTCCTCGGACCCTTCCTTTCCTCGAGGGTATTATTCTCTACTAGGGCTACTTTTCGAGCGACATTGAATATTTCGCCAAATGTTCTTGGCTTTCTTTATTGTAGCTCAATATAAAGGGCCGCAAATCGAAAGCCTCCTTCGAAGCACGTCAGCACTGTGTCCTCACTTAGTCCCTCGATTTCATCATAGACCTTTTAAAATCGCTCCAAATAAGACAAAAAGGACTCTCTTTCCTACTGTTTGACATTCGCTAGGTTTTTGGGAGAACTCTGGTTGTGCTAAATTTGTCAAGAAACATCTTTTCTAAGCTCAACCATGAGTCAATGGCATTTGATTTGAGCCCAGTAAACCAAGTCAAAGCTTTCTCAGACAACGTGTTGGGGAACGCCTTACATAGTAACACCTCATCATTAGTTATAAGCCCCATGACTAACTTGTATCTGCAGATATGCTCTTGAGGTCAGCTCTTCCTATTATAGAGCACGAATTGGGGGAGTTTGAGATTAGGATCTGAAGCAGCGTCCCTTATCCACCTGGTGAAGGGTTCGAGCTCGACAGACCTCCTTTCTATCAAGGTACGTACCCGGGTGGCAGGCTCTGGATTTCTTTCCTCCCTTGTTCTCTTTGACCCTCTCTGACTGGAGTATCGGTCAGGAGCACGAGGTGGCAACCTCGATGTGTGATCTGACTCCCTTACTTCACTTGGAGCCCATTGATGCCGAGAAGTTTGGGCCTGAGATTGGCCGTGAAGCGGGTTCATTCGATATGTCGTTGTGATACTCCTTTGAGAGCGATGTATACTTTGACAAGATTGTGTAGTCAGCATGCTTTGCTCTCTCGTGGGAGTCACATGCGGTCTGTCCATAGCGGAAGGGACTTCTTGCGTGGCTTGCGGCATGGCCCCTACACTGACTCCCGATGTAGACGGCATATTCGCAAACACTGGTCGAGATAGTGTTTGTCCTAGTTCTTCCATTTGGCTTTTCAGCTTGAACCAATCTTCCATCACTTTTTGTTGCTTAGTGAGTCTATCAAGCTCTTCTCTCAGACTACGAACCTCTTGCTTATCCACCGGTCCAGAAACTTGAGACCTCCTTGCATTTAATCTGTCCCTCAAATCATGGGAAACAAATTGTGGGCCTAACCGTTCAGTCACCGACTGTGCTCTCGGATGGGACGTTAGGTGTTAGCGTCTGTCATGTGCATTCCTCTTGATGTTGAATGGTGAGACATTGTGTTTCATGCTTTGCAGCATGAAAAATAGTACAAACAAATGTATATTGGAAAGGCAGGAAAATGTCTAGGAACGGTGAAATGTTAAACCTTTGCTGCATTTCCCGGTAACGGAACCAATCTGATGTGTTAAAAAACTTTAACCACGTTTTGTGTTAGATAATAAAACTTAAGACCACAATAAATACCATTGAGCTTCCTTGAATCTCTTTCTAGTTATGATCCTTCCCTAAGAATGAAGACAACGAGGGACTTTCTCCCCATATATATTCACCTCCGATGATTAAGTTAGTATCGCATGTGAAGGAAAATAATAAGAAATAGGAAGAGGATCTTGCATGTAGAATAAAGGAAGAGAAAATATCGATTAGAGCTCACCCTTTTCGGTGGAAGGAGGTTTCCTTTTATAAGTGCATTTGGTTATGCTTCGAGATGCGCGCATGTTTGACATATGTACATTGATATCTCCTTGATTCATTCTTGTAGTGCCAAGTGTCCCACTAATGGATTTCAAATTATTATTCAAAATAGAAAACTTTTTATCCACTTGAGTGCCTGTGTCAGGTGGGCGGCGTGTGTTAGACGTGTCACATCAACTTGGTTGTAACAACATGCCTTAGCATACTCTGCGTTCGGAGTGCAATGTCAAGACGGGTTATGTGGGGTGCACTGTCAAGGCGGGTTGTGCGTCCAACCCGATTCACACCAGGAATGTTGGTCGGCCTGTGAGACTTTGCCAACATCAGAATTTTTGTTATGTTTCGTGGCAAGGTCATTGTGCATGGGTGTCGAAGTGTGAAAATTTCGAGGGTATGGTCATGTTACGCCTCGATTTCGAGGCATGACACGGTGTAGGTGAAAGATATTTAGTTGACACTTTAATAAGGTTTACTGAAGCATCACTTCTTGTTGCTATTAATCTTTCTATGAGAGGGTTGGGAAAATCTCGAGAGAGAGAGAGCGCTATTGCATTGATAAAGAAGATAATGGACGTAGTCTGGCGGCAACAGAATATGAAGAAGAAGAAGAAAAGTAGTCTTAAGTAAAAAATAAATAATAGCCCTTAAATTTTTAATTGATATGATTAAACCCTATTATATATTTGACAGGCATCGATAGGATTTATATATTTGAAAGTTTAATTAAATTTATAATTTAAATAATTAGCTTCAAATTCAACATAGATTTGTCTACAAATATATTATGTAAGGAAGGTCTCACGCATGATAATCATTTATTGGCCTAAGAACACAATTTGCTAAACTCTTTCTAGGCAAACTATTTTTTATTTTTTTTTTGTTAGACCATTCGATATTCAAAATCATTATTTTGACTAATTTGGATTTAGTTTGGGTCGTGTTTGCAAAGTCTAACTCTTGTTAGAGAGAAGGTATCATCCTACCTCTTATATGACGTTCACGATGAATGCCGAACTTGTGATCTTGCGTAACATTTACAAGCTGCTTACCCACGTGTGGCAAGCCAAGGGTTTTTAGGCAATCCATTTATTGAGGGCAAAAGATCTAATGGCTCATCCTAAATTCCGTGACCTAGGTTTTTTTTCGAGAGTTCAAAATTAGCCAACTCATGAGATAGCTCAAATAGCTTATAAGTTTAAAAGAACACACAAATAATTCTATTTTATAAGTAGAAGGGTGACACAAGTTGTAAGGATGGGTATGAAGTATTAATCATATAAATGTATGTATATATATATATACTATTATTTTTTTTCTAATAAAACAATTTTTTACATTTCATAAAAGTTTTTAACATATAATTTATTTTTTTTTTTTTTAAAAAATAATTTAATAATATGAGATTTTCTTAATATATTTTTGAAAAAAATATAATTTAGATACCCAACGGACCAAATTTAAGAAATAATCTAAACTTTTATCCACTCTAATTGAATAAAATTAACTTATTTTATCCATTAAAACGTATCATCCTCTATAAGTGGTAATGATAGCTCATAACATTTATGAAGCCTATAGAGTTGTCGACCAACTCAAGCTCATTTATTATCTCTAAATTTTTTTAATAGATACTTATGATAATGATAACCCTAAAATTGTTTAACAATTTCAGCTCATTTATTATTTTTAAATTTTTTTAATAGGCATTTATAATAATGATAACCTATATTTGAAGTATGACCCACACAATATCTAAACTTAGTCTTTGGCAATGACATCGTGGTAAGTTTATATAAAAAATGTATTTATCCTATATCAAAACTTTATAAACTTTTTCCTTGTTTTCAATAATATATATAGTTGTACTTTTATTGTAATATCCGAGATTTAATTACGGATTTTTATAATAAAATATTAAATCATGGGATTATTTTAAAATATTAAAAATTATAAAGGCCTTATTAAATCTATTAACCATTTAATTCTAACCCCAACAATGTTTCTTCTTTTCTGATAGAACAAAATTGTCAAGGCGAACTGCCATACAACGCTGAGGAAGAAGACCCCGTTTTTTCTAGTCCCCAACGATTTTCCTACAACTAAGATTAGTTCGAATCTATCTAAGATTTAATCTTTATTGTTTAATTTAGTAGTATCTAATGATTAGGGTAGAAATATGTTTAAGGATAGTTTCGAATTAAGATTATATATTTATTTATTATTACTGTTAAATTAAAATTATGTTTAGAGAAAATTAAAATTACGTACTACTATGGTTTTATTTAGATTAATCGATCTGTCCAACTATAGGTAATCTGGCCGTTTGCTTATATATATATAATTTGATGGTGATATTGAAGGAAAAAATTGTCAGTATGTATATATATATATATATATATATATATATGTATGTTAGAAAGGAATTGAAAATTTTTAAAAGTTCTTGCAGTTGGGAGGCTATGGGTACCGTCATTAACTCCTTAACTTTATATAATATATATGTATGTAAAGTGAAATTGAATGAAGAAGGAAACTGACGATTCAGTGGTACTGAGCCATTAAACCTATGGACCTTCTTCACTTATATATATATATATAATATACATAACTTTAAAAAAAAAAAAAAAAGGGAAGAAGAGAAACGAGCAATGGTTCTATGACAGTGTGATGATATATTTATATATCTGTAAAGATATAGGCAATATATATAATTTATGAATGAACTTATTGTATACATTTTAATTTTTATTCGCATAATCTGATATATTTGTGTATTATTATATTTTATAAAGTATATATATAAAAGTATAAATTTTAGAAATTATGACATTTTATAATTCAAGAATTTATAATTTTAATATTTAATATATATTATATTTTATGTATTTATCAGAAAATTATGATTAATTTTCTAAAAATATTTAGTAATCATGATAAATTGTTTAATTAATTAGTCTTAGTTTAGGATGTCTTTTGGTATAGAATAAGATAGAAATTTTCAGATTGTTGATGAGAATATTAGATTAAGTATTTTAATGATTAGTTTCGATGATTATGATTTAGGTGACAATTCTTGATATTAGGATTATCTGAGTTAGTCACTTGGTGGAGGTAAATGATTCTAACTTTTCCCTTTTGATAAAAATAATGAAATGGTTTTATGATTTTGTGTATATAAAAACGAGTGTATTTTTATTATTAATGATTGCTTGTAAATGTTGTTGGATTGTTTTATTGGTATTTATGTATTATGTATCTTAAAGAATAAGGATGGTGTTTTATATTGTATATGATTTATGTATTTCATATAAGTATGTTTTGGGACATGTATACTTTACATGATGTTAGCTCTTATGTCTTAATAAGCCTAAAAAACTAGTTTCATGTCTATCGGTGAGTAGACATGACATATGTATGATTATGTTTATGTTATGACGTACTTAATTAGGATAGAGTTGGGTTGGATATTCAGTAGATGCGTCTCTTAAGACTTGTTGAGCCTCATTTCTTGTATTGGTCATGTCTTATGTATGGCTTGGTTTTACTTTACAAGATTTAAAGTCATAATATGTATTATGTTTATTATTTTTATTATGACTAATATTTCTATTTTTGTTTACTGGAAAAAGGGTTTATAATGATTTAAATGTTTTCTTTCCAAATTTTTTATTCTTAAGTGAAGAGTTAGAATCACTTATTGGGCTTCATAGCTCATTATGTTAATTATTCATGTTTTGTAGGTTTTTGATAGGAAGAATTAGTTTAGGGATTTGAATAAGGCTTGTGCTAGGAAGTCAATAGTTGTTTACATTATGGAATTGTAAACTTTATGTTTTTGAGTTTATTATTTTTATTTATTGGATTTTGAGTGGTAATTTTCAACTTCAACTTGGGTTGTTCTTGTTTATTTTGAAACAACAATAGAAAGTTCCTATTGAGGATTTCATTTCTTAGATATTGAATTTATAGAATAGTTATGTTGTCTTCTGTGTTAAGTCTCTAAATGCATGATGTGTCACACTAAGTTTTAAGTCGTGACATTTACTCAAAAAAATTTAGATGGATTTTGACTCTCAAACTTTAACTTTATTTGTTTTGACTCTTTTATCTTTGCTAACTTAAGCAAAATAGAGTCAAGATTGGAGTTGAAGTGAGTTAGAGGAATCATCATCTAAGAAGAATCTTCCTAGGTGTTCAATTATTTGCATCAATCACATTGCTTAAAATTTTTGAAAAAAAATGAAAAAAATAATTATTTATACATTTAAGTTAAATAAAAAAAAAATTAAAAACAAGATGGTTACATATTTATTCTATTTTATCCTTATATTTAACCAGTAAAATTTTACAACTTTATACAACCAACAAATAGATTATTTGATCTCTACACCATTTATTATTGGATTGTCCCATAATCAAATTGGTTTGGTGGAACTAACCTTGGTATATTAGAATCCAACATTTCTAGCACTTGAATCTGATACAATGGTTGCATATGATCTTGTGAGCAAACTGCCCCTTCCTAGTACCAAATGATGAAAATATTAAGTTCAAGCACTTCCTGACTAGAGCTGTAATCGAACCGACCATTGATGCTTGAGCTTGGTTTGTTTAATTTGGAACACTGCTTGAGTTCGCTCTTTTAATATTTTGAATATAAGATTTTGTTCGAGTTCTTTTGATTATTTGTTTGTATAGTTCGAAAATTGTTCGAGTTCGACTTGTTTAACTTTCAAGCTAACTTTAGCTTGAATTATGATTTTTAAAAATTATTAAAAAATATAAATATAAATAATAAAAAGAAAAATTTCATATTTTAGTCCTATAACTATTTTCATTTCTCTAACTAAGAGACGAATTTGTGAGAAGAGTTATTAGAGAAAATTCGATTGAAAAGAATCAAAGAGGTAAGTCAATCTTTCGTTTCCTTTAGGTTTCAATTTGGTTTATTAGAAAGAACCTAATTGAATTATGATAATCAGGTTGGAATTCAGAGATCGAATATGTTGGATATCAGACTTTGATTGGAGATCGATCATAGAAGTGAGTAAATAGAATATTTCGATTTTCTACTTGAAAAATTCTTGTTTTTGTTTATCTCCGAAAAAATTGATTTGTTTTGATATTCCTATTTCTTCAAATCGTAAGAGTTAAGTAAATGGAATATTTGATTTTATTCGCATCTCGTTTACTTGATAAAATTCTTTGAATTCTTGGTTTTCTTTGTTTTATCAGATTGAGCCTTGAATTCTTAATCTTTGTTTCTTGATAATATTATTTGAATTATTGTTTCTTTCGTTTCATTAAATTGAATTTGAATTCTTAATTTTCATTTTTTTGATAATATTCTTTGAATTCTTGTTTCTTTCGTTTCATCGAATTGAGTTTGAATTCTTAATTTTCATTTCCCGATAAAATTCTTTGAATTCTTGGTTTCCTTCGTTCCATCAATTGATCTTTCATATCTTGATTTTTGCCTCTTGATAAAATCTTTGAATTCTTGTTTATTTTGTATGAATTCTTGATTTTCATTTCTTGATAAATTCCTTGAACTTTTGTTTCTTTCGTTTCTTCGAATCGAGTTTTTGATTATTGATTTTTGTTTCTTAATAAATTCTTTGAATTCTTGTTTCTTTCGTTTCTTTTTGAAGGAAATAATTCGTTTCTTTCATTCCCTTAAGAATCTTCTTTCTAAAGTTAATCAAAAGATTTTCCTTTTTATTATTTTCTTCAAAGATTTACTTCATAAAGATTTTTATTAGCCTTCTAAAGATTTTTAGCTTCCTAAAGATTTTTACAAAAGAATTCTATTTCTTTATTTTTTTTGAAAGAAAACATATTTTGTTGAAATTGTTTAAGTCTTCCCAAAAATTATAAGTTTTTGGCTCAAGTTTATTTAGGAATTAGTTAGGGGGACATGTTTTAAATTATAAGTTTTTGAACCCATAGAGTATGGTGAAAAAGCTCATACTTTCATAAGTTCTAGCCTACCTGGCGGGATAAACAACTAGAGCCGAATTTGGTTAAACCAACGAGTGACTATACTTTTTTGAGCCTTTGTAAAAGATTTGAATTTTTTATGTTGTCTGCTTGATAAAGTTTTGTTATGGGAAACTTTATGTTTGTCTGAACGTTTTGAAAAGATATTTTTGATTTATATCTATTTTATAATATTTAGAAAAATTAGGAAAAGAGAGATATTCTGTTTATTCATTAGGCTTCTAACTCACCCACTTCCCTTTATTTATGCTTTTTGCAAATACTAATGATGATAAGAGAATATGTGGGGACCTCGATTCTCATGATTAAATTAGATGTTAGTTTGGGTTGCATAATTATCCTTTTTGGAGATTGTTTATGTTTTCAATTTGGAATAGTACCCCTAACTCTGTTTCAGAATTTCTTTGGAAGATTATAGTTATGATATCGTTTTTGGAATTATTTTTGGAATTATCTCTTGTATAGGGAATTTAGATTTCTCTCGTTTTATACTTGGGGCTAAATTTTTGATTAAGTTGTGAAAAAGACCTTGTGCTCTTAGGGGAAACCTTGAGGGTACGATCATGCGGCGCCTTGATTCTGGGGCGTGACAATCATAAATTGACTTGCAATCTTGTTTCACACAATGACGACTTATTTTTTGATAAAACGGAGAAGTAGCTTTCATAAATTTATGGAACAACAACAAAAATGGATACTCATGAACTAATACCCTTTGTGTAGCAAGTTCTCTAACTTTAGCATGATCATATGTAAAGTTATTAATAGAACTTACCTCATTTGATTCAGCTTAAGTAAATAAAAGAACCTGTTGCTTCAATGTCTGATTTTGACCAAGAGCTAATTTTCGTTGCAAACAAGTCTTCAATGTCGATTGAATGTAGTGGTAGTGTTGTGCTTATTCACAACCCATAAATCCTTGCAGTAAGAACACTTTGCCATTTTGCAGCCTTTGTCATCCATCCATTCTTCCATTTCTTTCCAACAACTTGCTTTTTTTTTCTCTTAAATGCTGCATTTTCTTCAACATTATTGTCATTATCTTCATTTTCATCTATGTTAATATGCCAATTTATTATCTCAGTAGTTACTTCATTTGTTTCATCTATCGCTAGATATGAAGAAAAATCTTGAAATGAACTTGAGAATGATGTTATTGACATACCTGTTCAAAAAATTAAATAAGAAAGTAAAAATTAAATAAAGAGTTAACATTTAGTGTCTCACTAAGAGGGAGGATAAATCTAGGCACAATGACATTAATATACTTAACTAGAGGAAATAAAGAAAACCTAGGCATAAAGCTATTGTATTTAATATCCAATCTGAACCAATTTGATGACCTTCATCATCTATAAGAAATATTGAACAAGACACCAAAGCAATTTTATGATAGATAGAAATCCAACAAACCTATGAGTTTCTCAATTTTTCAATACATAGGAAACAACAGTAACATGTGAAGCAAGATTGTTCATTGAACAAACGTACCTCTTTTATTTATTTTTATTTTTTCACTTTTTTTTTTTGGGTGAATACTAGGTAGGCAATAAAGTTCCAATGATGTTTCTAGATTCCTTTTGCTGCAATCCAGCCACCCCTAATACAGTACCAAACTAAAACGTAGAGAATTACAATTAAGAAGAAGAAAAATGGAATAAACAAAACAAAAAATTAACTATCACAACTGTTTCTCCAAGTCTATTCGATCAACAAACCAAGAATCCAGCACAGTTAGTACCTAGTCAGCTACAAATGCAGGAAAAAAACAATAATTTCACAATTTTCAGCAAAGGTGTTTCATAAATCAAATAGAACCTTTTACAATATCCTAGTAATACACTAAACCATAAAAGCTATCTTAATTAAAGTACTAAAACTAATCCTTATACCGAATAAAAAAAATATCGCAATTCAGAAACAATAACAAGTTTCAGGCAATTTCCAGATTGAAAATTAAGCAACAAAAAACGATTGAATATAGAAACGAAAAATATATAGAAGATTAAGGGTCATTATTACCTTCTTGTTGAACATATTTAATATAAAGTATAAACTTCCCACATCTCTTTATGCCTTTAGAAGATAAGTTCAGAGGAGCAAATCCCTTCCTTAGGAAAAGAACAAAAAAAAAATTCAAACAAAAGCCAGTTGTTATTAGTTTCCTATTCCATGTTGAAGTTAGATAAGTTAGATCTACTAGGAAATAGGTACCTTTTCCCAAACATAAGCCAGTTGTTATCAGTTTATATCTTTTCACAGACACAGAACAGGTCTTTGCTCCAAAACTAGAAGGCTGTGGAGATGACTGTGCTGACTATTTTCAGAGGGGAGTGTGAGAAGAGAAAAGACTAGCCGGTAGGGAGGGAGAGAAAAGAAAGGAAAGAGAAAAAAAATTATATGTATGAAACTCTATAAAGGGCACTAACATATGTAGTAGATGCTTTTGACAAACATGATATTCAAGGTAAAGGTACTGAAACTGACAAAGCAATACCTGAGGTAGATGGGACAATCTAAACTAGTCGACAAACTACTCCTATATATTCATGTTTTATTTATCAGTTTTTATATTTATGTTTATATTTATATTTATATTTATATTTTTAGGTACTTTTTTCCATTTATTTTTTTGTTTATGAATATTTTGTTATTGAATATTGTAAATGCTTTCATATCCTTTCAAAGTTTGATGAGACAATTGGTGTTTGGGAAAACTACAGAGCATTGGTCAACCAAACTTCAACAAAAAAACTAGCTCCCTTTGCGGTTCGTCAAGTTTCCTTGGAACTTAACTCAGAACATCTACCACCAGCAAGATGGTTGACAACGAAAATCAACTTATTGTAATAATTCTATTTTGCAGACTGCTCAATTTTTGTAAATCTTAATCCCAATGTTTATTTTGGCTAATATTTTTCGATTATTCTCATTTCTCAATTTTTTTTTTTTTTTTTTTTTTGCTAAACATTTCATTTTGTGCTAGAAAAAGTACATATTTAATAAAAGGAAAATTCCCGACTTTAGTCTTGTAACTATTTGCGTTTCCCAAACTTGGTCCTAAATCTTAAAAATTATCAAACTAGATCTTATAACTATTTTCAAATTCTGAAATAGGACCTTCCAGCCAAAATCCTCCCATTTCCCGGCACTTCCAATCACGTGAGATGCACATACCCTCTTTTTTTAAGGTATTTTTGGTAATCTCTTCCCTCTTTAACGGCTTTTGTTTGTGAAACATTGCAATGAAGAAAAAAAGAGGGAAATTTTTGGCCATTCACTAGGGTTTGAGGAAGATGTCGATAGCCATTCTCTCTTTTGAGTAAACGATGCATCATCTTCTTCTTCAGGTATGCTCATTGTTCTTCCTCTTCTATTTTATCTTGATAAAAATAAGTTTCAAGGTTTCTTCTTTGCAATTCAACTAGAGCTTACATCACTTAAACAAACCCCCATTCATCTTGATCTTTATTTAAAACAAAAAATTTAACTCTATTGTAATAGGCAAATAAAATAGCAATGGTAGGAATCAATTATAATGCCATATAAATTTGTGGAAACTAGCTTTAAAATATTCTAGAAGTTCTTTTTATTTTTAAAGACCTGAATTAAATGTTTTTATTCAATGTCAAGAAGTTGAATAGTTAGAGCTACAAAGAAAAATAAAATTTTCCTTTCTTAAATAGAAAGCTATCATCATACTATGTAGGCTATATAGTGAAATTTAAGATTACCTCAAAAGTTTATAATATGCTATTTCTCTTGAAATTCTGTAAAGGTCAATAACAGATTAGGGGAACCAGTGCAGAACCAATTACAAACTGATGACATGGATATATACTTGGGAGGTTAAAGTATATAAAATGACAGAAAATAATTTAAAAATATTTTGACAACATTCTATATTAAGAGCATATCTTTTGCTCTAGATGTTGTTTGCTTTGGAAGTATGAATATGAAGGTTTGATGGAATAATAGTTATGTGAAGAAATAGATGATTTATGGCCCAGTTTCAATTGAAGTAATCAGACAAACAATGTTATAGAGGGCTCGTTGTGCAGGAAACAGGTAGCAGCAGAAGATGAGGCTCAAAGGTATAGCTGGTCGATGCAGGTAGAAAGATAGCTCAAATATGTTGGGTTCAAAATATTTTGAAGATTATTTTGTGTAAGTATCAGTCTTACTTGGTTAATTGTAGAGCTCAAATGGTGTTTTCTATGTTTAAAAATTTATAATCTCTATATACTTTGTTAATTGCAGAACATTGTTAAAAAGAATTCCTGATAATAAGAAAGAAAAGTTTGAAATTTTTGATTCATTGTGGTTCAACATATATGCTAAAAATGTTAGAAGAAAATATGTGATTAGTTGGATAACAAAAAGAAAAATGGTTATGGAGAAACAATATTTGATTTTGCCAATTGTTTAATGGTAAGTTGTAAGTTAGTTAATATATTTTATACATTTATGCTTCTGAATATGTTATGTTGGAATATGCTTGTGAATCTGAAATTTTTAATAAAAAATGGCTATGTTACAGGTCTCATTGGAGGTTGTTGATAATCAGTGGTATTGGCAAAGAAAGTGATAATGATTAACGATACATTATTGCACTGGATTCAATGCATTCTGTTGAATAAGGACACGAACCAACCATTAGATAGTGAGTGTTATATATTTCTATATATGTTCCATTATGAATTATAGTATTGAAGTGAAACTTTGCCTTGGAATAGTTTTGTGTGGGATATACTTGAAGCTTTTGGTAGAGGTGAAAATAAGCAATCAGTTAATGTCATTCCTTTATTAAAACCTAGTGCAAGTTGAAACTATTTTTGTGTGCTGCAAAGGACAAACATGTTTAAATAGGTTATAATGCAAGTGGGAGGTGAAAAATGTGGATGGTATGCATTAATGTACTCAAAGTTATTTACGGAATATATTCTTGAACATTTTAGCATATCAAAAGGATTCCTGCATTTTGTAAGTAATTTTTTGTTAGAGTATTTATTTATTACATTTATGATTTGAATAAATATTGGTAGACTAAAATTCATGGTCACTTGTTAAATTGTTTATTTTATAGAGGGTAAAGTATGCCATTGACCCTCAAAGTATTCAGAAATCCAGTTTTTTCCCTCAAAGTAATATTCATCCAGATTTGACTCTTAAACTATAAAAATTATCATATTTTTTCCTTCTGTTAAGTTTGACTGTTAAATATACTGACAGTCAAAATATTGACTTTTTAAGGTAATTTTGGTAATTTTCTACAATTCATCAACCATTCAATTTCTATATTCAAATTTTCAAAATTCTTCATAGATTCTTTGATCCAACCCCAACCCAATCAAATATGAGTTTATGTGAGGTAGATTTGGACTAAATGTAGAAGATCTGTCCAATATTTGAGTCTATGAGCGACTCTGGAGCTAATCTAATGATGTCAACGAAGGTTGTTAGATTCTTAATAGCTCTGCGACCAACTTCCTTGCTCATCAACGTCTCCCCCAACCTCTCTTGTTTCGAGAGTACTCTCTTCGTATGATCCACCACCTCTCGATAACCCTTGGAGCCATGCCTTACCTAGAAACCAGAGAAATGGTTGCCTGTTGTCTTTAATGCCAGCTCTAAGCTTCTCACTTTCGCCGCCCCTATCGGACTTACCTAACTACCGAACGAGATGTAAACCACCGATCCAGCTCTTTGCTTATCTAACCACTCTAAGCAATTCCTGTCTTCCTCCCAAAAGCTTGCCTTCCTTGTTGTCGCCGCCGCCGTGTTTCTACTACTAATTTTGGGATTAATTGGGAAAATTAGAGGATAATTGGATTCATTTACAGAATCTCCAATTCTTCTTCTTCTTCTTCTTAAAATTAGGAGAAAGGTGTTGGTGGTGTACTTATGGATTGCAGTTTGACAAAAAATATGGGTAGTCGAAAACAACATCCATCAGAAGGGTTGTTGATTTTCCAGTGATAGAATGAAATCATCGGCATAGGCAGAGAAGGGCAACAACCTTTGAAGAAAAATTCCCACGTAAGACTATATCTTTTCTCTGATGCCACATTTCTCCATCATCGAGTTCTGTGGATTCTTCTTTTTCTTCTTGAAACGTACTGACGACAAGCCACCTTAGAGATCTCAATCTTTCCATGGTCCTTTTCCAAAACATGAACTTTGATTTCCTTTTCCAACCCAGTCAAATCTAAGCTTATGCTAGCATATCTGGACCAAATTTGAAGATTGTGTTGGGGTTGGGTTAAAGAATTTACAAATAATTTTGAAGATTTGAATTTGGGGATTGCGTAATTGATTAAAGGGGAAAATTTGCAGATAAATGAAGGTAAATACCAAAATTGCCCTTAAAAAAGGTCAATATTTTGACTGTCATTAACAGAAATTTACATTTAAAGTCAAACTTAACATAAGGGAAAAATTTGATTATTTTTATAGTTTAAGGGTCAAATTTGGACGAAAATTACTTTGAGGGCAAAAGTTGAATTTCTAAATACTTTGAGGGTCAATAGCATACTTTACCCTTTTATAGATGGTGGCAAATTGGTTCTCTGTGGAAGATGTGAAGAAAGAGCTTGAGATATTTGTGAAAAGATTGATTGAAGATATTGTTATTGGGTTTGAGCAAATAGGTGTTATAGAGGGTGAATTAACTGAGCAAGAACAACAACAAGTAAAAGGCAATATGAGTGCAAGTGAAGCAATGATTGAGGTTGGCAATTTCAGATGATATTCAGGGTGATAGTAGTGGCATAAACCATGAGTTTAATGGGGACAATGTGCAGCCAAAAGAAACTGAAAATACACAGCAAAAAAATCATGAAAATAAAGCTTTAGAGGCTAAAATGTTCGAGTAACAAGGTGTTGAGAAAGCCTACTTGATGCAACAAGAAGTTCCTAAAAAAAAAAGCAAAAAAAATATTGAAAATGAAGATGGAATAGTTGGTATTGAAGGTCAAAGAGATAGTATTGAAGATCATAGAAATGAGGATGTTGATGTAGAAGAATCTTCTCAATACAAACACTTCAATTATTCTGATTATGAACTTGAAGATGACCAACAAGATGCAGTTCTCGAAGAATTTATGGATATAGGGATAATAGACTTTGAGAAAAATGTGAAGTTGGAGGTGCATAGGCAAATTGAAATAGGAGTTGGGGAGGGAACATCAAGGATTGATGATAAACATGTTCTCCATGCTAATTGGCCCACAAAGCCTCAAGGGGATGGAGCAATACAAGAAGGCCTAACACAATTAAAATTGAAGCTGATAAAGGTATGGCACATGGGAAAGAAAAGACAGTGAATGAGAAAGATAAGAAAAAATTGGATGTTTCAAGGGGGGATTAAAGGACCTCATGGATCTTACTTTGGTGATTTTGAACAAGCATTTAAAGATAATGTTCTAGGGAGCATTGATATAGATGTGTATAGCATGTCAGAGAATAGTGATGATGCTTGCAATGACTCACTCAAGTTCAAGTTAAGATGAAAGTAAAACAAATGTGAGATGGCAAAGGTTTAATGTGGAAAGAGATATTATAGATCCTAAATTTGATTTGGGGACATTGTTTACCACATGAGATGATGTGAAGAAAGCTATTATCAACCATGGAGTAAAGAGGGGAAAAAAATAAGTTTTGAAAAAAATTGACAAACTTAGAGTGGTTGCGAAGTATAAGACTAAGCAGTACATTTGGCATGTTGTTGCTTGTGTGGTTCCAAATTCCACAACTTTCCAAATAAAAAAAATACAAAGTGTCCATGCATGTTCAAGATCAATGGATACTGAGATTGCCTCCGCAAGATACATAGCGAGGATACTTGGATTACTTTAGAAGAGAAAGTGGATTTAATGTTCATGAATTTCAAGCAAATGTACGTTGAGAACTCAATATAAACATAAATTTGAAGAAGGTCTATAACATCAAAGTTGAAGCAAAAATTTTAATTGAAGGCAAGTATATGGAGCAATACAAACTTTTATGGGATTACATAGCTGAACTAAAAAGGTCAAATCCTATTTTGACTACTTTTTTGGATACTACGATGAATGGGGCAAGGAAAATGGAGTTTAGAAGGTTCTATATATATCTCCATGCATTGAGAACATGATTTTTTTCATTGATATAGGAGAATCATGGGATTAGATGGGACCTTTTTAAAAGGTCCCTATCCTAGAATATTATTGACTGCTGTGGGTGTTGACACGAACAATGGGGTATATCCAATTGTTTATGCTGTTGTGGAGAGGGAGAATAAGGCTGCTTAGAAATGGTTCATTTAAAGATACATAGGTCAGAAGATTGGTGTATCATATTAGATCAACAAAAGGTTTGATTACTTTCTTTCTAAATAAGTTGTCAAATGTTCTTACATAACTATATTTTCTTACTTAATTAAGTTATCATATCAGCATTAAGTGCTTATAGAAAATCAATGTTTTCTTTATTAGTATTTGCTGTAATTTTATTGACTCCTATTTCCTGTCCTGGTTTATGTGTCTTGGTTAATATTCTGTTATTAATATGGTTTACATGTATTATGCTATATTCATGTAAATAACTATGATTATGGAGATGTAGAATACTGATTATTTATCAAGATTATTACTATTTTCCATCATTTCTAAGAAGCTCTTTTTGGCATCTATCAAAATTAATGCTTTGAATTAACATTTCTTTGTTACAAATTCTGGGAGTGTGCTTGAAAAAAACAACAGAAGTCACTCAATTGGGCACATTAATTTTTGGATTTGCTTAGGTACTGAAAGATTGGATTAGAATCTTTGCTTGCAAGAGTCTAGAAACTCTAATTTTCAGCTTAAGATATGCAATTGTCAGTTAATTTTTCTGTTTTGGCTGCTAGAATTGATAGGATAATTTAAGAGTAAGTATTAGCTTATTTTTAAAACAATATCATGTTAGTTTTTTCAGTTATATCCTACTTTATTTGCAAAAGCAGCATTTGTGGTCAACTTAAAAACCTTTTGAAGTTGCAACTATCATATGGGAGCACAATATAATTTTTGAGAGGCTATTGAAAGTTTTTCCTGATAATATGCCAGGAAGCAAAATATAATTTTTATGTGTAGTGATTAAAAAAATGAATACACAAAGATTCCTTGTACTGATTTACATCCTCAATCCCTCTGCCTAGATTAGGGTTAGATTGAGTACTGAGAACTACAATAGCTAATATAAGATACAAGAATATGGGGACTGTTAGTTACTGTGTTTAATACCATTTTGTCCATTGTGTTGAGTCCTCACAGTAGCTTCAGGAATGATCCAATTCTCCCTTAATCTGAGTTTATATGGAATATGCCTATGCATGACATAAGCAGAAATGGAAATATATTATTTTTAATGATAGAAACTATAAACTGATGAACCATTGTATCCTCATGCATATCAAAATGCTAGAAAGTAAGCTATACAAGAAAAAACAGTGTGTTTAGGTGTAAAATGTACTAAACAGGTTCTATTGATCACAAAATGCTTGTAAGCCAAGTGAAATGGAACACTTGGAAGTCCATGAAACTGATCTAGTTTATTATTCACATTTCATAGCTTACACTATTCTTTGTCAATTCTTGTATCTTGGTCATTTATCTCTTTCATTTGGTGATGGCAACCAGATAGTTACATTATTATATAATTATCCTAGAATATGATTTTGTTGTTGGAATATGCTCAATGTGTTTTGCTATGATATGATTTTACTATTTGAAGGAGGCTTAAAGAGTTTCAATCTTTACTTTTTTTCCCCTTTTCTTAGTTTAAGATTAATACTTTTACACTAACATTCGATATTACGAATACTTTTACACTAACATTCGATATTACGAATACTTTTACACTAACATTCGATATTACGAAATGTTGTTCCTAAAGTTGGAAAACACCTTTGATCAAGTACTATCTCCTTCTTGGATATAGGATTTGAGTCTTTGTGCATCATTTTGCTCTTAGTTTTGAGAATGATTACTATTTTAATATCGTAAAACTATTTGATTATTTATGGTTTCATGCATTAAATTACTATATTATTAAAGATGTGATTTTAAGGATTTTCACTATAATAGAAATTATTTTGGATAACAGTAATTAAGATCTTGAAATTTCAAAAAAAAAAAATTAAGAAAATAAAAAGGAGAGAGGAAAGAGAAGTAGGATATAGGGTATTACAGAAGAGATAGCAATGAACAACCTATTGTAGGCGTAGGCAGTCTGCTCCATTCACGGTGGGAAGAGGTTGAATCCTGTTGAAGGTAAGGGAAATGGATAAAGAAATTATAACATAGAAAATTAAATTTAACAACCTCATACAATTGGTTTCAATTCCTAGTACGAGAAGGACATATAGTTCTACTAGGTGTAAAGGTAATTTTTGGGCACCAGTAACTTCAACAACAACACTAGCAAGCTACGTGTAGACATGGTTATTTGGAAGGACTAAAGACACAATTTAATTGGCTTGAGTCAAGTTTAGCAACTCATTAGATATATAATAAATTCATATCAATTAATAATTAAGTAATGCAGAACAAAAACAAGTAAATAAGTCATGGTTGCATATGCCATATGAAGAGTAGTTTATTAAATTTATAATTGCTTCTCTCTCTTGCTTCATAGTTTCTTTGGTTTTAAGTTCGATGTTGAGTTCTCTCACATAATCATTATTCACAAAACAATTACTTTTATAACAATTTATTGACATACTTCAATTTTATTCCTGAAACTATCTACTGATTCAGGAAGTTACTAGTCATCATATTATGTTATCAACTGTTGACAATAAAGTAAAAACATTATCAGTTCACAACAATATCTAGAAAACTACCATGTACAAGTCTACATATGTTATCTTTGGATATTTATATTTCACTTCTTCTGTAATACCAAAAAGAGAAAACCATCAAAATGCCACTAATGAGAGAAATTCATTTTAAATTTTGGAAAATAAAAAGTTAAAATAGGGCTAAATATTTGGATAGTTGTAATTGTCCTCTAGTAGGAAAGTAGGGAAAAGGATAAAAGGTGATGGTCGGGGGTTGGGGGTGCCAGGGGGGGGGGGGAGTAGGTGCTCACTTCTTTGCTTTTCTAGATTCATTATAAGCTTCTTGTTTGAAATGCAAAACAATCTTTCAAGAAAAATTTAATAGAATTGTCAGGTACGTGGTCGTAGAAATCAACCCTCTATTTGATTTTACAATTTTTATGACCTACTCTAATTAACATTATAGTATTCAAGGTTCAGATAGTTACTCTTGTAGTCTTTGTCCAATGTTGTTACCTAATTTTAGTTGATGTATTATTTGTGATGGTATTGTGGTACAAATGGATGTGATTATGCAGTAGTTTAGATATGTACAAGATTTTTTATCTTGTAAGAAAACAAGATTTCTTTGCAAATTGCAGTTGCTCATTGAAAATGCAATGGTTTCCAAGGTGTCTGTTTATTATGTGTAAACTACATAACAATATATTTTCCATCAATTTTCCATGCCTTAATTAATATCTTTCCTGAGAGTATTTTGTTGGAATAGTGTTGCAATATTCTTAGCAATATTTATGTTGCAATAATGCACTGCTTGTTTCCTTCTTTTTTTTTTTCTTTTTTTTTTTTTTTTTGTATAATGTTGGAATAAGTATTTTGCTAAGTTCCTAAAAAAATCAGGTTTATTAATTTAAATAAGAACATTTCTTGAGTTTTAAAATTAACTAAAAATATACCAGCTTTATTAATGTAAGTTAACTAACTTGTAGGGCATTGACAATGACCTCAATTTGTTTTTTCAAGGCCTTATTCCTGATGTTTCTGAGTTACTACCTGAGATAGAAAATTGACATTGTGTCTGTCATCTCCACAACAACTTCAAGAAGAATAATCCAGATCAAGCATTGGAGGAAATCATGTAGTTTGCTGCAAAATGCACATATCCAAATAAATTCTATGAGCAAATGGGGAGAATGTAGACTTTTGACCCTCGAGCCTATGAATGGTTGCAGACTTAAACTTTCCCAAATCCTTGGAGTAGATCACATTTCAAAACAACTGTGAAATGTGATATCCTCTTGAACAACCATAGTGAAACCTTCAACCAACAAATATTGAGTGCTAGAATAAAGCCTATTTTAGGTATTCTAGAAAGGGTTAGAGCATTTTTAATGTTGAGGCTCCAAGGAAGAAGGGAATGGATAGAACGATACAATGGTAATTTGTGCCCTAAGATAGAAAAGAGGGTTAAGAAACTAAAAGACTTATCAGTCATGTGCATACCATCTTATGTAGCTGGAGGACACAAGTATCAACTGAAGGAGGGTAGTGGAGGGGAGCAATTTGTCGTAGACCTTGCAACGAATGCTTGTTCTTGCAGAAAATGGGAGCTATGCGGTGTTCCTTGTATTCATGGTGTTGCAACAATAGGTTTACAAGGGGGGGGGGGAGTTCAGGATTATGTGGATGAATGTTATTCAATTGCATCATACAAAAGGGCTATGGACCAGTTGTTTGCCCTTGTAAATTGGACAAAAACTAGTATTCCACTAGTCTTTCCACCTCCAAAGCTTAAACTACCTGGACGCCCAAAAATCAAGAGAAAGAAAGAAAATGGTGAAGAATTAACGAGGACAAAGAAAGATGGGTCCAAGGAGTTGTCAAGAAAAGGATTGGGACATTTATAAGTGTAGGACATGTGGTGGGGGCAAAACACAATGCTAGAACATTTCCTAACAAGGAAACCACCAACAATCCTCTTGGAAATATTGAACAAAATATGAAATAAGTGTTCTAAATGTCAAGGTTTAGGGCATAATAGGAGGTCTTGTTAGGTCACAATATCATCTAACCTTCCTCATGAGTCACATGAGACACAAGGAATCCAAGGGACACAAGAATCAATTGTTGTCAATTCCTCAATACCAGTGATCCAACAAGCATCAAGTTCAAGGGTATGCATGCATTTTTAAATAAATGATTTCATTGTTTATATGTTTCATTTAATAGTAATTGTTTACTAAATCTATATATTTTGTTTTTGTAAGCACAAAGGAAGAGAAAGAGGACTTTGGGGCACTTAAAATAGTAGCCAATATTGCATTTTTTTTTTAATAGTGTGGACCACTATTTTTTTATAGTTTGGTACATTAGAAACATGAATGGAAGTATGGACTTGTAGTTTGTATATGTTGACATTGAACTTGAGTTGGAACCATATTTTAGGACATTATTGGAATTGATATTTTGGCCATTACGTCCCATTTCCAACTCTTGTTTCAAGTTATGTATTAAACAAGTTCACATTAATGAAATATTATATTATTATCAAAATATTATCTAATTTCATTATCAATATTTATTTATTGCTAATTAATTAGGGGATTATTGTGATACCCCGTCCCACATTAAAAGTATACACGAATATGTCATGGAATATAAGTGTGGGCCTAAGTAGCCATTGTCAACTCGGGATATCCCTTTTGGTACAACGAAGACAGTGCCAAGTAGTTGACCGTGGGTACCGCCAAGCCCATAGTCGCGGCGTGGGCTCGCGGGCTCGGGTTGTGACAGTTGGTATCAGAGCGGGTAGCCAGCCCGGACTAGGGAGCTAAGTGATACACCATATGTGCGGTGGGAGCTACCTCTAAAATCCCGATGTCCACTGGTTGATCTTGGGCTTAGACCAATTATGTTGGGCCCTAGCGGGGACGCTGGGCCTTAAGGGGGGGTGAATGTGATACCCCATCCCACATTGAAAGTATACATGAATATGTTATGGAGTATGAGTGTAGGTCTAGGTAGTCATTGTCAACTCGGGATATCCCTTTTGGTACAGAGAGGACGGTGCCAAGTAGTTGACCGTGGGTACCGCAGGCCCATAGTCGTAGCACGGGCTCGCGGGCCCGGGTCGTGACAGTTGGTATCAGAGCAGGTAGCCAGCCCGGACTAGGGAGCTAAGTACTACACCATATGTGCGGTGGGAGCCACCTCTAGAATCTCATGTCCACTGGTTGATCTTGGGCTTAGACTAATTATGTTGGGCCCTAGCGGGGACGTTGGGCCTTAAGGGGGGTGAATGTGATACCCCGTCCCACATTGAAAGTATACATAAATATGTCATGCAATATAAGTGTGGGCCTAGGTAGTCATTGTCAACTTGGGATATCCCTTTTGGTACAGCGAGAACGGTGCTAAGTAGTTGACCGTGGGTACAGCCAAGCCCATAATCGCGGCACGGGCTTGCGTTGTGACAATTATGTAGCACTTTGATTTTGCATTTCAGTTGGGGGACCATTTTCTAAGAAAAAAGCACAAATTTTCCTTTTCTTAATCTATTTTGCACATTAAAAATTAAGTTTTAAATTTTCCTATTCTTTTCCTACATTACATATTGCTAAAATTTGACAACTTTAAGTCCCTTTGTTGCATTTACTTATGTTGTAAATTCCTCAACTTGTATTCCATTTTCATGAAAAAACTAATAACCATTTCAATTTCTCAATTTATAAGAATACATAAGGTTCACAAAGTATTTACAATGCAATTTGCAAATACAATATTTCTCATTATCATTTTCTATCCTCATCTATTACAAATAACTTCACTTCTTATTTCCATTGCTAATCACACATTTTTAGGAAGCAAAAATGAGATTCCTACGACAAAAACTATAATTAATAATCCAACCCTCATAATAAGTTTGCATCTTTTAACTTTTCTTCCTTCATAATCCCTATCATTTTCAACATCTTCAACACCACACTTACATCATCTTCAACTTTACCAAGTTCAACATTGTAAATCTTTTTTAGCAATTTTAAAATCACCTTCCTATATCTTTCAAGTGGTTCAGGGTCACACCAATAGAAGAAGCCACAACCTCCATTTTCCTGCCCAAGATAGTTTTAAAATCAATAAAATCAAGCTAACAATAAGCATCCCCAAACATGCTACCTTCAACAAGTATCCATATCTAAAATGCTACCTTAAAATTAGACGGAAAGCGCAACCTTACCTTGTAAAATGAAAGCATATCTTACCTTGTAAAATGGGCATCCCCAAAAACATTTGCCCAGATTTGCTTCCGTCCACGATGTCTGATGAGCAGCTACCTTTTTGCAATAACATAGGATTGATTGTTGCCCAATGTTTGTTCTCGTATTCCTATTTTCATTATACATCACTACCAACCAATACCCAAGCTCCAAAAAATGCCTCTTTTGTATCTATACTGCCAACTAAAGCCAAAGATTTTAATTTATCGACATATAATTTTATTTTTTCTAGAAAGAGGTCATAAACATCAATAGGGCAAAGAATTATAATAAAGTAATTTAAATTCTTGTTCTAAAATTAAATTCATCAAGGATGTGATAAATAATAGTCCAATCACCACCATTAACAACTCTGTCATGATTGGGAAGATAGGAAGAGGAAATGCTGTTCATTTGCAATTCCTCTAAATACATTATGGAAAATGAAGTTTACCTCAAAGTATAATTTTAGGAGTGAATGAGACTTTGATTCACTTTTAAAAATGCAACAAATTATTTGAAAGAATTAAAGCTATTATTGAATTCATGTTAATCATGATGCTACAAGATCTAGTTTTGAGATATGAATTTCATCAAATTTTCACCTATAGGGAGACAAAATTTACTTTAGATATACCTCTACAATCTGCACCAAAAATTTAGCTGCGGAGCATCAGTACCTCAACTTTTCACCAAAAATTTTATTTAGGTAAATGTGGGTCAAAGTTTGGGTTCACATTCTATACATCTTCGTCCAATTGAATAACTAAGGTTCTTTATGGCTGACTTTCTTATTCAACAGGAAAATTCTTACTTATGTATAGAATAGTTACTTACACACACATATATATATATGGTGGATTGAATCTTCACTATTTTCTTTTACCTACAAGTTTGATTTGCTTGTTGGGTATGTTTCCCTTTGCAGTCATCGCAATTGTTCTCGCCTCAAAATTTTATTACTGAAGTTGAAAACTTAGAAATAGAAGAGGAGGAGAGAATGGTTCCATAACTGCATAAAATAGAAGAGGAAGAGCAATGAGCATACCTGAAGAAGAAGATGATGCAGCTTTTATGTAGAAGAGAGAATGGCTATCGATATCTTCTTCAAACCCTAGCAAATCGGCAAAAATTTCCCTCTTTTTTTCTTCATTGTAATTTATCACAAACAAGAGCCGTTAGAGGGGGAAGAGAGTATCGAAAATGCCCTAAACAAAGACGGCATGTGTATCTCACGTGATTAGGAGTGTCGGAAAAGGGGAGAATTTTGGCCGAAAGGACCTATTTCAGAATTCAAAAACAATTATAGATCTAGTTTGGTATTTTTAAAGATTTTAAGACCAAGTTCGGGAAATATAAATACTTATAGGACTAAAGTTCAGAATTTTTCTTAATAACAAAGAAAAAGAAAAAGTACATTATATTATTAAATTCTACTAAAATTGTCACATCATTCTAAAAACCAACATTCCAATAATTATATTATCATTATATCTATAAAAAATCTACATTTTTTAATTAAAAAAAAAACCTAAAATCTTATCCAAATAACTATTTATCATACAACTTTTTCATTCTCGAAAAAGTAAGGCTATATTTGGATAAGCGTTCTATTAGAGTTGAGTGAAGAATGTTTGTCTCCTAATAACCAGCACATTTGGACAATGTTTTTTTTTAAAAAAAAAAAACTTGTTCCCCAAAAACACACCTATAAAACACATTTATAAAATTTGTGTACCCCACCTTATTTAAAAAATACATATTATTAATAAAATCACTTTTATACACATTTCCCAAAACAAAAATTCTCTTACACACACAATCATTATACCTATAAAACCTATATATTTAACCCCCACTTTTTCTAACATAAAATTCAATTTTAAAAAAATAGCAGACAACATTCATTTTGAATGAAAGTTTGTCTTGAATAAACCATTTTTTTCCAATATAACACTTATCCAAATTCTACTTTTTTCAAAATAAATTTCACTCAACTTCATAAAAGTCACTTTTTTCAATTTCAACACTAGGCCTAATACAACTGAAATTGTGAGACATAAAATACGACTTGTTGCACAAAGTTTATTTTTGCAAAACTTGAAATTAACTACAAGGTCACATATTCTCTTGTGATGGATGCAATTACATTTCAATACATCATTAGTCTAACAACTAATGAAAATTATAATTTGCATCTTATAAACCTAAGTATAGCTTATTTATATGGCTCACTTCATGATATCTATATGAAAATCCCTAAAAGATTTAAGATATTTGAAGTATACAATTTAAATTCTTGAGAACTATATTCAATATTACAAAAATCATTGTATGGTTGAAAATACTGGACGAATATGGTATAATCGTCTTAGTAAGTATTTGTTAAAAAAAAGTTATCAAAATAACTATATATCAGTCCATGTACTTTCATTCAGAAGATATAATTGTTGTATATGTTGAAACTCCTAAATAGATTTAAAAAGCAGTAGATTCTTCTTTGTCTCAACTTGCATATCGCGTACCTGAAAGATAAAATACTTTCAATCAATTAATATTGAAAAATGTCCTTAAAATATTTTATATGAAAAAATATATTCATTGAGTACCCTAATATTTGTTGGATCACTTAATGCAAAAAAGAACATTTTTCAATCTCGTGAGGATGATGAAGAACATCATGGTTCCGAAGTACCATATCCTAGTGTAAAAGATGCACTAATTTATCTTACTTATTATGTGAGGCTTGATATGACTTTTGCAATGGATTTATTAGCAAGATTAAGTTCATATCCAACTAAAAAGATATTAGAATGGAATTAAATAAGTCTTTTGACTTTTTCAATATCTCAAACAAGCTATATTTTGTAGATTTATTCGTAAAGGCATTATGAACTTCAACATTTGAAACAATAGAATAAATTGGAATGTGTCAATTTATAAATTTTATATAATGTTCTAATTAGGGAGAGTGTACAAGGAAAGATGTACTATTTTTCCTTCCATATTTTTTTCACTGGATTTTTCTTCAGTAAGATTCTGATGAGGCATATTTCTTATACAATAGACATTCAAAAGGGAGTGTTATAAATATATTTATTATATGAATATCCACTGAAGACTTCTATATCCTATTTACTTCTTAATTCCCCTTAGTCTTTAAGATCATCAAGTCTTTATATATCTATCTATATAAATAAAGGATTTCATTTATTGATTGAGGTTGATAAGTAAGATCAATAGTTAAATTATTCTTTCTATTTTTACTTTATTTTCTTTTATTTGCATTATTATAAATTATTATATAACAAGTTTTATTTAGACTTTTTAACTTTCAAATGCATATCTTATTATTTTTCATGTACATATATAAAAAATTTTATCTATTAAAAAATTTAATATCTTCATATTATTTATCATCGTTAAAATAAAATATTAAAGAACGTAAAGAATTTAATTGTAAAAAAAAAAAAAAAGAAAAGAAAAAAAGAATAATGAATATATAGAAAGATGAATCTAGACAACTTTAACACAAATTACAAGATTACTACCACACATGAAAAAAACTACAAAAAATGGAGAAAATTTTCAAATATCACATAGTATGCCATTGGGAAAAAAATAATTTTTAGAAGGAGGCTATGTAATCTAGGGATGATAACTGTGGTCAGGATTGCGAAGATTTCTTTACCATCCCCACCCTCGATCCCCGCATGTATTTTCTATCCCTTTCCCCATCCTCTACTAGAGATAACTACTATATCCATCCCATTTCCATAAGGAATTGAGGATCTTAAGAGAGATTTTTCATCACATGTTATCCCCATTAAAAAAAATTATTTTCTTTTAGTTAAAGTTTACTAAAAATTATTAAATAAATTTTGTAAAATAAAAAATGAAGTATTTATCAAATATTGTTTTAATCTTCTTACAAGAATGTCAATAATTTTTTTTTTTTTTTTTAAATACAAGACTTTTCTGTGTCCAAATGACCATTCTATATATATAAAAGATGGAGAATGAGAAATTATATAATCATGAAAATTAAATAATACACGAAAGATAAAAGATAAAATTGATAAAGTGAGGAAGAAGAATAAAAAAAATTATAGATATAAGTTAAAAGGTCTATAAAATGACTAAAAAAATCATACTATGTCATGCCCCTGAACTGAGGTGCAACACAACAATACTCTCAAGGTTTTTCTCAATAGCACAAGGCCTCTTACCCCATACTATCCAAATATTTTCTTTAAAGGAGAACAAACAATTATAATCTATACACCCTCAAAGAAATATAAAAAATTCCCAAAATTCCAAAAACATCAAAAAAATAAATTTATTATCCTTAACAGAAGAGTTACGGATGCAATCCTAATTTATTAGAAAAATAACCGAGATCCAAAAGAAACAATTATACTAAGATAGGTAGGTCCAACTATCATTGTCCGACTTATTCTTTTACTCATTAGCACTTGTATAATCTGTAAAAAGGCAATAAATGGAGGGGAATGAGCTTGAACGCCTAGTGAATAAATAAAAATTTTTTTCTTTCATTTTTCAAAACTTTTAAATGGAAAAAGATAAAATTTTTAAAATAGCTTTCAGTTGACAATCAAAAGTTCTCCATTAAAAATTTACTTTCAAACAAAATAAAAGGAGAAAGAATCCAAATTCAATTCTTACTTTTCTTTTATATACGATTATAGTCATTCGTTGGTTAACCAAATTCACCCCTAGTTGTTTATCCCGCTAGGACGGCCAGAACTTTTAACAATGTGAGATTTTTCACCATGCTCTATGCTTCAAAACTTATAAATTTGTAACATATTCCTCCAATTAATTCCTATCAAACTTTATATAATTTGGAGAAGGTTTAAATAATTTTAACAAAATAAAGAAAGACAGAATTTTCTTCCAAAAGTTAAAAAAAATAGAATTTTGATAAAAAAAAAAACTAAAATTTTAAAACTTTAGTAAAAAGAGAATAATAAATAATAATAATAATAGTAAAGTTTCAATGAAAACAAAATTTAGGAGCTTAATCTCTTTTTTAGGAATAAAAATCTCAATAATTCAATTTTTAAAAGAAAATTCGAATAATAATAATAATAAATTATAGATTTTTCAAAAGAAAAACAACGAGGAGAAGATATATGTTTTTGACTTTGAGAAAGAGTTCATATAATAATAATAATAATAATAATAATAATAGCATAGAACCAAAATGGATGAATTATCAAAAGCTTAAGACACGAGATTTTCTGAAATATGACACCAATCAAATTAAAATATGTGTTAGTTTAATTAACATAAAAAATTAATATCGTTAACTTCTATTAAAGTAATATTTATAACTTTTTTTTTTTTAAAATAAAAATTACTAAAATATTTTTAATTTTTTGAATTGATGAAAAAAAATATTTTACATGTCTTTATACATTTTTTTTTAATGTAATTATAATTTTATTGTTTTAAAAAATATAAATATTATTTTAAGGTTAATTAAACTGATACATGTTTTAATTTGATTAGTGCCTTGGACAATATTTTAGAAGATCCCACTCAAAAACTTAGAATTTTGAAAGTATAATTTAAAATTTAAAAAAAAAAAACTCAAATCCAAAAAAATATTAAATAATAAAAATAATATATTCTATCGTCATAAAAAATAATAATAATAATAAATACATAAATGAATTAAGGAAAGTTTAGAATCTTAAAAATAGAAAAGGAACCAAGGAACTAACTAAGACCTGTAATAGAAATATCAAATAAAAAAAATAGAAAACGAATATGAAACAAGACAAGAAAGGATGAAAATTTAAATCCCCAAAAATTGAAAACTAAAGGGATCTAAAGTAATAATAAAATTAAATCAATAATTTTAAGATCGTTCAATTGTAATTTAATATTCTATCTATTCAATTTTCGAATTCCGTCCTAAAATAAAATAAATAAATCTTTTCAATATTTATTAATCATAGTGTTAAAGGAACTAAAATAAAAACTACTTATCTCCTTGATTATCGAATTTTCTCTAATTGTTCTTTTTATATTATTCTTTTAAAATTCATAACTATTAAATTATCTCAAAAGAAGATAATTACTAATTATTAAAACTTAATATCAATCACTTAAGACTGTTTTTTTTTTTTTTTTTTAAAATAAAATAACTTAAAAGTTTTAAAGTTCTTTAATCGCTTTTAACTTGAGGTTAGATATTACATATTAATTACTTAATAGCATCAAAAAGAGATAATTTAGGTGGTAAATTTTTTTTTTAAATTACTTAATAGCAGTTATATAATATGGATATAAGATATAAGATATATATATATATATATATATATATATTATAGGTAGAAAGAAAAAGATGTCTTCATATCATGAACTTCCTTCATAAAACCTCTTTATCCAATATCTAGAAGGAGTTATAACATATATATTTTTTTCAAATTAATTTTTTTTTAACATTAATTAAATTTTAAATGTAATAATAATGTTTCTTAGTCGCAAAGTGTAGTTCAATTGGTAATGGTCTTACTTATAATCTCAAATATTATGCGTTCGAGACACAACAGACACAAAAATGTCTCAAATCTCAAATAATAATAATAATAATGTTTCTTAATAATCAACAAAAGAAATTTTTTTTTTTTTTTTTTTTAAAGAATATATCTAAATTTTTTTTGCTAAGATTTTAAAATTTTATTTCCCCAAAAAATGATTTTAGATTTCAAGAATAAAAATAAGGTATCAGAAAATTAATTTGCCTCATATTTTTATTTAAATATTTTTTTCCGTTAAAAAGAATAAAATTATTAAAATATAATTTATTTAGTACTAAACATATTAGTCATCATCCAAAAAAAATTTAAATATACTAAAATTTTAAATATTTAAAAATATATTCACTTATGTCTTTATTTCAAAATTTTTCACTAAGATTTTAAAATTGTTTCCAAACAAAAAAAAAAAAAAAAAAAGATTTTGAGAAATTCATACAAATATTTTGGCTTTTGGGATATTCTGTAGTCATTTTGTGCTTAGATCAATTTGAAATTAAGTTACATCGAATTTTTTTTAAAGAAAATTCTTCTTAATATTTATTTTTCTATACACAAAATTTAAACTCGGGAGATTGCCTAAGTCCCTTCCTTATCAACCAAGGGATTGTTGGTAATATTTTGGCTTTATAAAACAGGTGTGAGGTGTGGGTAAGAAAATGATAAGTTAGTGAGTGCATGCTTTTAAAAGTAATAACAAATGCCAAAATTCTTGTAAGTACGCTTTTTTTTAATCTATGAAAGGTCAAAGTACAGACAACTTTCCATGACAACTTCTATTTGCAGTAAACTACCAGCACCTGCGACGGGGAACAACGCCAATCCTCTTTTTGGATTCTAATCAGGTTTTCTGGTTTGCTTTCCTTAATGATTTTTATTGGAATTGTCTTTTTTTTTTTTTTTGGTCCCTAATGTATTGGGGAGACTCTGGATGGTTTGAAGTCAAGAACTGGCCAACTTATGGTTTTTTTAATGTATAATTCATGTTTAGCTAGAAAAAGAGAGGAAAACCAAAAGAAAAGTTAAAGAATGTTGATTTACAAGAGGAATTTGAAGAAGATAATGTGTATAACGGTTTTGGGTTTCCCATTTTACTGGCAGTAGTGCTCAACCTGGAAAAGTTGGGGTTCTAAAAGAAGTTTTAGTTTTAATTATTGGGAATTGATCTAGAAATACTTGAGAGGGGTTTTTCTATGATGGTTGAAGTGGATACTTAATTTTCAAACACTGAAAATATGCATAATAATTATGTTGAGAAACTCCTTGGTGAATAAAGTGTCCAATCATGTTAAATGTTTGTGGTCCTTAATCATAAACTTTGATTGTATTTAGTTACAACCTAGTCATAAACATAGGAAAAGTATCTGTCTCTGTCTAGCTCAACTGTTACCACTTACTTAGTTTCATTCAGGATTGGGCAGAATTCATGATGTAGGTCATTGCTGGAAAATTTTCCTTGTGAGATGTGGTTATACATCATCTCTGCTGTGATGGGTTTGTTCTTCATGAGCCGGGTCTTTGGTTAATATTGGAAGAATATGGGGCTCAAATGTTGTTGTCTTCAGGGTAGGACATGGCGGTAAGCCATAAATTTGCATACCTTTGTCTAAACTGTTGACTCCACTCCAGTTGAAGTAACTGTTATTGTGAAGAACATTCAACTAGAGTAATATGGTAACAAATATAATTATTTACAGTAGTGGAATGTCCAATTGCACATTTACCGTTTGACAAAATTTGATTTGAAAGATGTTACAGATCTAGTCATGTAAATATGTAAATATGCTTGATTAGGTATTTGATTAGATTTAATTATGTAATTATAGGGATACAGTTCCTCATATAGCTTGTATTTTGTTTATAAATTCATCAGTCCTAGATACAATTATAATACCCATAATTTTTTGTTTGCAATGTTTGTCCTATTGTTACTAAATTGGATGCAAGTCTTTACCTACTCTAAAAGCTTAAGCTGATTTTAATCACCTAACACATCTCCTCACATGTGAGTCGAACACAACTTTTCATAACAATGCCTAATAATAATCAACAAACCAAACCCAAAATCTTCCGCTCTAATACCATGTAAATTACCATCTCCTTAAAAGCTTTAGTTGATAGAAAAGTTAAATTTAACCATTTAACAAGCTAGACTATCACATCATATATTAGTTATACTATCCCATCTTTTTTCCATAAAATAAATTCATCTTTATCTAACTAACATTTACTTCTAATAAAGTGTTTTTGAAGGGAAAAAGGCATATTGTATTCTATTTTTACCAGTATTAATAAGTAAATTTCATTTCTTAAAACATATCCAAAGTAGTTGCTCCATTTTTTCCCCTTTTCATATATATATTTTTTTCAAAAAAGAAAGAGCAACCTAGAATAGTTTAAAACCATTTTTGGCTTAGAAGAAGTTCTAAACACCTTATTTTAACCATTTAAGAATATGGGGTTACTGATGGCCTACATTTATGAAACATCTATGTATAATGTGAGAAGCTGGATCTATACAACATAGATTGAATTGCTAATGTTATAATCAGATAGAGGATTAATTAATGATTTCTCATTTCTGTCACAAGGATTGTTAACAACAACAACATTTCTTTTGATTCTTTGGAAGATAAATATGGTTGTTTGAAGTGGGGAGTATCTTCCTTTGCTCTTTATTTTGGTGATACAAAAATAATTGAAGTGTAGTCATTCCAATACTGATTACATACAGTATTTTTATCTAGTGCCTGAATAATCATGTTAATTATATAAATTCAATCTTTCTCTATTATTTTAAGCTTTTAGGTGAGGTGAAAATTTAACATGGTATCATACATCTCTATCAGCTGGCAGAGCTTTTAAACTTTTAGATGAGATGGAAATTTAGCATGATCATTGTTGATATTTTCCAATCTCATGATCAGTCTTCAGTTTCTACTCTTAACCGTGCTGTGCCATAACTCTATTGTTTTGAAGGGCAATAAACCTAGAAAATGGGAAATAGTGAGTCAACATCCGG
Organism: Marsdenia floribunda; assembly: GCA_035583425.1. NCBI lineage: Eukaryota > Viridiplantae > Streptophyta > Magnoliopsida > Gentianales > Apocynaceae > Marsdenia > Marsdenia floribunda. The sequence continues at coordinate 7,505,092 of JAXGGT010000116.1, read as the reverse complement.
TGATGCACATGAAAGCTTTGTACATGGGTCCTCAATGTATACAGGATATCCAGTTGACACTGATCATCAACATCAACCTTCGGCATACACAAGAAACTTAGACACTCAACATGAACCACCAGCACCTGCTGGTAGTTCAATTGGAACTACCCACCAAGGGAAACATCAGTATAAACGTATTGCTGATAACTTCAACTCCTTGGAAGAGGTATTACCTTTTGTTTATTGCACCATACGCAATCATCTAAAATTCTGTTCTTTGTTCTACTTGTGTTGCCTTATCGATAAATTTAACTAGTATTTCAGTAGTGGTCTGTATCTCCGGTTCTTTTTGATGAAGTATGTGACTTGTTTAGTTGTAATATTTATTTTAGACAGTGATAACTTTTTAGCTTAATACTGTAAAATGATATTTGCCTTATGCTAAATTACCATCTTAACTTTTTAATGTCAAATGATATTGCTTTCTAGTTACCACCTATCAAGTTTAAATTTGTAGAGAAGAGAATGATTTATATAGTGAATATAAATTTTTAAGTAATTTGTTGAATACAAGTGTTTAGTAGCAGGCTTTA
>JAXGGT010000116.1:7476177-7497294 GCA_035583425.1 Marsdenia floribunda | reverse complement strand
AATAAAAGTGTAGAGAATTTCCAGTAAAGTATATTTTATTTTCTTCTTCTTATTTGATAACTAATCTCCATCAATTTGAAACTCCCTTTGGAAAGATTCTGAGTCTACATCAAGAACTCATTTCTGTTTAGGTGGACTTTAATCCGAGGAAACTATGACTTCTGTTAATATGATAATGAAGATGGTAAGTTTCTTCTTCTGCTTTGTTTATGGCTGAAACATGATAATTAATACTCTCACAGGACCAAAGTGGAATTAGAACTGCATTATGGGAAATTGCCAAGTTCATCCTTTTTTAATATATATATATATATATATATATATATATATTAATTTTGAGTTCATTTCATCCTGAAATAATTTTTGGACTAACAATGTAGCTTTTTACAATTTATAGTAGGAAATGTAATTGGTAGATATTTATAGTTTTAATTAATGTAGGGTATAATTACAAGTTTAAGTATTTTTCCCTTACAAAAATGAAAGTCATTTTGAAATGTGTATAAGAATTTACATTTTTTGGGTTAAATTATGTTTATGGTTTTTACTGAGCATTCTATTCAATTGATAGACTTCTTTTTGTTGCTAAACTTAGAATGTTGGAGGATGTGAGTACTATAATCTTTAAATACACAATTGATAAGTAAATTTGCATGATTTTGTTTAAATAAATCTAACACTTCTACCATAATCCAAGGTAGTAGTAGATAATAACTTGATAATGGATTTCCAATTCAACATTCAATTTTTTATCATAACAATGTGATCAAGTCAAATTGTTGATAATGGATGTGAAATTAAAATTTGCCATATAAGAGCTTTTTATTCTATTTCTTAAATTCAGATTTTGTATAGTTTAGTTGTGCTTGAAATTTCTTATGGCTTTTTCTTTCTATGTTGTCAATGATAGGGGTTGAGAGCATACAAACCTCAACTTTGAGTAGCATTGTTGAATGACATAATAAAATTCTCCATATCGGCTATTTCTTCAACATAAATATCTTTTTTTTCATTATTAAAATTCATGAAAGTTGCTTTATTCACATTGACTTTAAAATGGTTCAAAAGCAAATTGGATTCAGTGGTTACGAAATGATTTGCTGAAATTTTGATGTCTGTTGCTGAGAATATAAATTCACAATTGTAAAATGTCAAATATCATATATATATATATAAGTAGATGTGCAAGTATTTTATTATGACAATCCCTAAACATTAATAATGCTCTACACATGGATAATTGATATATATCTATATAATATGCACAAAATATTTCGGGTGATTTATTTAATTGTACCATTATTCTCTTTTTGTTTTTATATGAGCAATTTAAGGTTTGTGATCTATGTGCCACCTACATACATGCACACCCCTCCTCTTAATTGTTCTTGATTTTCATTTCATTGCAAAGAGCTTCTATTTTTCTTATTCTTGTTCCACCCCACCCCTCCCCCCTTTTTTTGTGTATATGTTTAGGTATGAAATTCCTGATTTTAAATTATAAAATATAATTATTATTATAAAATTTGAAGTAGCTTTCATTCAACCATTCATACTTTTATTAAAAAATACATAATGAATATTTTTCAAAGTTTTTCTTGTTATATCTTATTAAGAAGTTTGTTTGGTTGTACTCTTTTTATTGCTGTTGTTTTCTCTTTCAATGATGATTGATAACTTGTCATCTTTATCTTCATTTTCTATGATGTATACATTTTTATTATGATATTTTGTATCTTTTGTCTTTTTAATTTTTTTTTCTTCTTTAGAGGATTGTATTATTATGCACTAATTTGTCCTGCCTCAATTATTATATATTTCTACACTTTCTTCAATTTCTTCCATTTTTTTTTTTTTTTTGGCAATTTTGGGTTCTTTTGTAGTTGTTTGTTGTATGCATTGAAATTCTTCTCTGCCACTACTTCTCCCTTGTTGTTTAGCTTGAAGAGAAATTTATATTCTTTACCACTTCATTGCACCATTTTTCTATAATATTTTAATTCATTGACACCTTAGGGAGGAAAAAAAAAAAAAAAAGATCGAAGAGATCTCACTTAATGTTAATTTGTATTAGCTTAGTTATCTTTTCAACTAAGTTTACATATTTAGTTGTTGATTATCAAATAACAACTCTTACCACATAATTTTTGTATTGTGATTTCTTTTAATGAAATTGAGAATTATGAGATATCTATTAAGGTTAAATTAAGTTCTATTTATATTGAGCAGCTTCTAAATTCAACTCTATTGTCATTTTTTATAATTGATCTAATGCAATTTTTGCTACTTTGAACAATGATTTTGATCTATTCTCAACTGTATTGATTGTTGTCTTAAAAAAAAAAAAAAGTATATATTGTTCTAAAATATAAAATTGAATATTTATTTATTATGATAATAAAAATTGAGGGAAAAAAAATAAAATATTTGACATTGCTACTTTAACTAATGACCCTCTTCTATTGATGATTCTTTTTAATGTAATTTCATCTAATTCTTCAATTTTATTTTTTTTTTTGGGTTATTTTCTTCTGAAGTTCTTTAGCTTGAGTTATGAATCATGTGAAAATAAAAATTCTGAGTTTAGTATATTAAATGTCTTAAAATTTAAAAATTCTGAAAACACACAAAAAAGAAATAAAAAAAAAAAAAAAAAAAAAAAAAAGGGCAATATATTTAATTATAGAATCATGTATTGTATGTATATACATATATGTATCTGATTATAAGAACGTAAAAAACAAAGAAAAATAAATATTTAATAATGTTAGTATAGTAATAGAGAAGGAACATTTTACATAGTTAAGTATAGTAATTGAATGGCCCTAACCATATCGATCTTATGTCAACTGTTGAGATATTTGTAATTGAAATTCTCTTTTGATAGAAATTTTGATTCATAATTTTTTTTTTTTTTTTTAATTCTTAAACATTCTAAACAAGAAAAGATTAAAAATAATTTATTATTTATTCACATATTTACAATATAAAATCCAAGTATCACGGTGTATAACTTACTTGTAACTTATAGCCCCATGAACTCTTTATACATATAACTATGCAAATCTATGCAAAGATGGAAAGTAAGAAGAAAAAAATTTTAATTGTATAAAGTATCGAGCATTTCGAATTTTAATTATTTTCTTCATATTTTTTCTCAAGCTTATTAGTATTCAGATCTCCACACTCCAAATATCATAATAAAGGACCAGATGAAGATGCTTAATTGTCCGAGGTTTCTTTTCTTTTTTCTTTTTTTTTCTCTCTCTCCCCTTTTGGTGCAAAAGAAAACAATTGTCCGAGATCAAACCAAAAATTAGAAGTTGGTTCTAAGCTACAAGATTATCATTGCCCTAACACTCTACATAACTATACAAATTATAACGTCACCATGACAAACTTTGGTTTCATGTGTTAACTTGAGTGCCAGAAGTTTACAGCAGCAAATTTTCTATACGTGTGTGCAGAATCCAACTTTATATATACGCATTATGGCTGATAATAAGACCAGAAAATCTGAGGAGATATTTCAGCAGATGAAATTCAGTACATCGCCATTCTTTACTAATCTGTAAAGGCAGATTATAAACTCCCTATATATATACATATTAAAAGTTCCATCGCTCTAATTGGAGCTTCGCTTCTGACATATCTTTCTGAGCCTTCTTCCGCCGATAAAATATTGGACAGTCTCGACTGGACAAACAAAGAAATGTTCAGAAGCTGGAAATTTTAACATTGTTTTGCACAATAAATTTTTGAATCATAAATTTGAGTCTGCAGAAGATTTTATAAAAGCTGGGGCAGCACGATTAGGCATATTCCAGGAATTAAAAAAGCATGAAATGGATTATATCAAGTACAAGTTCATATGACATCAAACCTTGTGCACAGCACATCCTGGTGAAGTGAACCTTGACATTCTTGGCACTGTGTCCACAACCGACCAAAGATCTTCTCCAACTCGGAAACTGCAAACAGTTGAAGATGGGTTATATATTATTAGTAATATATCTGTTGTGCAGTAGTTTAGTAGCTGTATATCCAATCCTCACAAACAGGCATGTCATGTTGAACATAATAGAAGAGAGAATCTCCAGCCTACCGGTAGCTACTGATTTGCAGTACAGTTCAGCTTCTCTCCCCTTGCAATGGGAGCAAAGCGTGTGATCTTCGTTACTGGTGCGCACACAGGAGAGAGAGTTACTACAACTCGTGGTAGCAGACAAATATTAAACTTTACATATTCATTTAAATCTTTAAAAAATCAAGTCAGGATCAACCTCTCAATTAGTAAGACACAGGCATTTAATTACAGGCACAATACATAATGTTTAAAATAACAAATGATTAGCTTAACAATAACTTCTCCAAAGGAGTAGCACTTCGATTGTGTTAGCTATGACTTCATATTTGGGCATCCATTAACGTGATAAATTTATAGAAGGCCAAATTAAAGACAAATAGCGAATAGATGCAGAGAGATCTAATGCATACCACACAACATTATGCACCTAGAATACAAGTGGCAAGCAATGGACCCTAATTTTCATGGGAGAGTTTCAGAATAAATCCCATGAAAGAACTAAGCACTGTGGAATTCAAAGTGTTTAAAAGATAAAAAGTGAATCATTACATCAGTAACTTCTCTGGTAAAAAAACAACAGGCAAAAGAGCTGTCTATTAAAAAATAACTTTTCATTTTCTCATCTCTTATATCTTGAAACGAGTCCAGCAACACAATATGAAAACTTTCCTTCTAGATTTAGATGGTAATAACTAGTCAAAGTGTGATTTTGAAGGAGCAATATTTTATAAGGTAGCTTTATGTTTGATAATTGGCATTTGATAGTCAAATTTTACAGAAAGATTACATTTAAATTTTGATGGGAAATCAAAATAGCAATATTTTTTTAAATTTGAACATCTAATTTAAAATCTCTATGGTTAAATATTAAAGATACAATCAATACGCTTGAAAATGTATTCTTTAAGTAAAGAAGTTATCAACTTTTTTGTAAAAAAATTCTGTTCAAATGTGTCCTAATCATTGTGCAACAAAATTTTAACAAGCATCAGAACCATACAACAGGAAAACAAAATAGTTCTTTGCAATAAGTATTAGGACCAGAGCAGAACTGCCACATGGAGGAAAAGACAAGAATGTGCATCAGTTGAGCACCTGATTAAAGCTTTGCATCCAATGCAGGTCAGCTGTTTCTTAGCAAACTTCATTATACCACTGTTTGAAGGAGTTGAGATGGAAATAGATCTAGTATGACTCCCTTGTAGGAGCTCCTTACTTGCATTCTTCAATATGGGTTCAAAAATTCTAAGAAGTGGCTGCGGAGAAAGATGTTATTAGCAGCACATAGAATAATTAATTAAGTAATCAATAAGAGAAAGATTACACTAACCTTGCTAATTTGATTATCCAGGTAGTAATGTGGATCAATGGGTATGTTGTTATCTAATACATAAATAGGATCTTCGGACCTTTCATAAGCCTGTAACACCATCCTTTGATATAAATGACTAGACATGCAGAAGAGCAGGTACAGGATAGAAAATAGTCCAGAGAGTTACCTTGGCACCTTTTGCAGCTTTAATAATAACATACGGTACTCGATCACCAACATTTGGAGCAGTAGCAGCATCTCGCTGTCAATCACAAAATAAATCAGTTTTGACTGATCCAAATCCATCAATCTAGGAGATTTATCATGCATGGGTGCAACTTGAAAATTTTATCAATGCAGAAAGTGTTCCAGAATAGAAAATCATAGTCAAAAAATTTCAACAGGCAAGCTTCAATCCGAGACATTCAGGTTTATGAGTCAGTAGTAATTAAATATTAATTTCATTTCAGTTAGCTTACCAGAAGTTCTCTATTCATTATGTATTCCTACCTTATTCAATTAATGAAGTCCACAAATTATGGTTTTGTGACATGATCAAACCTATGTGGACAACATTTTAGTTTGAGAAAAAGTAACACCGAGAAAAATCTTATTAAGGCTGTATTTATTTAGCTTTTCTAATGAAAAAATAGGACATTTTTTTAACACAAGAATGGACCACATTTGGATATTCCCAAAAAATAAAAGTTGATGGCTAAAATGGCAGCCTAAAAGCTAAAGTAATAAATCCATCATTAATCAGCTATTAAACATATTATTTTCAAAACAAAACCTTATCCAAATAACAACTTCATGACAACCCATCCAACATTTTTTAGTTTCAATTTTTCTCAAAGAAAAGGTCACTTTTTTTTTTTTTTTTTTCAATTAGACGGTTATCCAAATAGACCTAAAATTTGAACTTTGAATTGAAAAAATGCCGTATGAGAAAGGTTCTGTTTGGTAAAACATTGAAACTTTATTTTGTAGTAATAATTTTGAGTGTCAAACACTCCAAAGTCTCCTATGTGACTTTTGTTTTTGGAAATCCTAACTAACATGTTGGAAAAGAGATCCATTTTTAGTTTGAACTACCATTCATTCCTCAACATAAGTTGGGTGGGAAAGTTATCCAAATAGAATTTCTAGGTCAAAGTAGTTGAAATATATTTTTTCATCCAAACTAATATTTGCCTAAATGATGCCCAAGTCTTTTTCATGATAATTGTAGTTTATCCCTCCCCATTAGTGTGAGACAAAGCTTCTACCTCCTTTTTCCTCTTTGTTTTAAGACAAGTTTTTGCAATTTAATGTGACTTTTCTGCTTAGTTTAACATATATTGCCTCGTATAACAAGGGGAGCTTTCCCAGGGCAACTTTAGATGAGTTTACGCTGCATAATTATTGTTTCAATTGTTCTATAAGAAACTGGACCACATGAAACAGGCAAAAAATTTGACACCTAGAAACACAGAAGCAAAAGAAAAAATAATCCAAATATGTATTGAATTTGAAATACGGTACTTCATAAAATAGCCAAGATGCTAGTCAACAATACATTTCTCCAACCATTTTCGCTTTATAACAGCATGCAGTAAATTGTTTGGGAAATTAAGGGTGTTAGATATAAGTTGGTTCTGCGGGATATCATTTAGAACAATTTAGAGAAGAAAAACCACGAAAGAAAGATCACATTTGGGCAACATTAACTCATTAAGAAAAAGTTTTTCTTATAGGCATCACAAGCAACATGATGTAGAAACGTGCCCCTGATTAAATGCTAAGAAGACTTAAGTTCAAAATGTCATAATCTACGATAAAAATCATTGCACTTTTTCTTTCATAAAAACTAAATAGAGAGAAGAATGTAGTCATACCAGAATGGTCAGAATCATGAAACCAGTAACTCAATGCAATAGGAAAGATACTGAGAAAATTACGCATAATCATCAGGAAAAAAATGGTCAAATAGGAAGAAAAGGAGATAATGGTTGATATTATGTCTTTGTGTGAAGGTAAAAACGGAAAAATTAGGCTTCACTAACATCTGGAGAAAGTTAAAAGCTATGAATTGAGGAAGATTTGCATTTAGAAGTACAACAAGAAAACAACAAGAAGAGTTTACTTCAGAATAACATTCTGCGTAAAGTGGAAAAACCAAAAAATGCTTTATGTCATCATCCAATAATTGAAATATACTCCCAGAACCAAAACTACAAAGCTTAGGAAACTTCATCCGTAAGGACCTAGGATCGTAAGAAACTCATAAGTTAAAAATGTTTTAACATAAAAAGGTTTCTATCAACTGCAGTAAAACTATACGAGTTGAAAATTACCAAGACAAGATAAAAACTTGACCACAGACCTAGAATGGAGAACCACACAGAAAACTAAAACACCTTCAACTCTTCACATTTTTCACCATTCTCCCCTTAACTTGAAAAACCTCAAATTCAAGTCAGAGTGCCTTAGGATAAGAAACCATGTCTGTTGGAACTGCCTTTGATGATTGAAGTCTTCATTATTTTGACTGGATATATGCCATTGGAGGTTAGATATGAACCTAATAAAGGTTCTCAATTTAACACGACTGAATCTATCTGGAATAGCAAAATCCAAGGAGGAAAGAGCATGAAATTTAGGGAAGATATATCTGTTTCTATGGGGTAAGTTTCAAACATAGGCTCATAATTGACATCATAGATACATCAGAGGTTGTGTGAAGAATGTTTAAGATGACAAAAATTGGGTCGATAAGAGTTTACGCAGATGCGAAGAATTTGTGTGACGATAAGTTTAGCTTCAGAAGAAGAAAATGGGAGAAGGGGTAGGGAAATGATTAAGCAAGACAACAAAGGGAAACACAGAAAACCTCACAACAAGCAAATTCTATGACATCATCTGAAAATCACCTCCATCCAAAGTTGTTTCAATGATATAAATAGACATCAAAATCCTAGAACCAAAACTATTTAAAAGCTACGAAAAATTTTATCACTAAGGAGCTCAAAATTCAAAGAACTAAAAACCTGAAATCTCTAAGCACAAAAAGGTTTGCTAGTTAATTGCAACTAAACTACTACACTACAAGTAGAAAAATTACCAAAACAACCTAGATAATAGACCCCACAGCAAAGAATCAAACAAAGACAACTAAAATATGTACAATGAGACATGACCTTCCAAACCCACTTGTTCTTGTCTTCACATTCAACATTACTTATGTGTAAGACTATCATGCAGTATACTTAGTCCTAAAATTCTTGCCAATGATGCGATTAAGGAATCAACAATGTTTGCAAAAACACAAGTTAAAGTTACTAAAAGAACCTTACATAAGAATTAACAATCCATTGAAGGTTTTTTCTCGGAATTTCTATTCTCTCCCTTTAAGCTTCTAAAGTATTTATAACTAAAAGTATCAAATACTCCAAAGTTTAATATAGGGGTTAAGAAAAAGGAAATAAAATACAACAACTCCAATGATTTACAAAATTGACAAATAAATTAACACAAGTAATATAGAAAATTCTGACAAGATTTTGAGAATGGATAATAAATCATAATCTAAAGCTTCCGAAAAGGTAATTTCTCTAACATGTATAGTAATCACACGAATAAGTTGGCAAACAATAAAGAGGACACTGATCACAGAGGTAAAAGAAGTCACGCATTTCCTGGGGCTGTATTAACAGTTTAAAAGGGGATTTAAGATACGGTAAAAAGTACCGTACAACAACAATAAATGAGGTTAGGAATGTGGCAGCTCTTCACCTAAGAGCCATCATTTTGTTAACCACCATAGCATTACCTATTTATTCAAGGGGATCCAAGAACTATTCAGCAAAATTATGACAAGATTGGAACCAACAAGGTCATTCTTACCTTGCGCATCCGTTCTGCAAGCTCCACGTGGGCTGTCTTAACTTCATAATCATCTCCCATTTTAGTTAGACCCTTTATAGGTGGAAAAGTTTGTCAGTCAAAAGTAGTAAAAGATTTATTTGATTTCGTAGTCAAAATAATGACCTTCAAGAACCAAATAATTTATTATGCCCATATGTACTCCCTTACCTTAGTAATAACCAAAAGAGAAAGATCCACACGATTCATAAGAAGATCTGCGATTGTATTTTTCACATATTGAACAGCACCATTAATGTCCCTATCTATTAGGATTTTGTGCAGACATTCAGTCACCAAATTCTTCACCAGCAGACAATTATCTCGACGAACTGTTTCAATCCCTAAGCACAGAAAATGGAAATTCAGGCAAACAAGTTTAAGATAAAAATGATGGTTGTAAATATCAAAGGAGAAAAGAATCTCCCACGCAAAAGTAATTTTAATCAACCACCTTTAGCATCCATTTTGTCATACTTGTTCGGATTTGTCCACAGAAGCCCAGCATATCTCTTCTTGCTAATCAATAAATATGGATGGTAGACCTTCTCAAACTCCAACTTTATGGGCTATACAACAGGAATACCACATAGGAGAGGAGGGGAAAAAGGAGAAGATAGACAACTGATCAGTGGAATAGTTAAATGAAAAGAAAATTCTCGAAAGAACATTGCAATTAAAAGTAACAAAAGCAAGCTGAACTATATTATGGTTAAGAAGCTGATTCAATTTTTATATGCAATTAAGATATGAAGGACATGGCACTAATTCTTTTATAAAGAGAATCAAATATATCCTTTGATCAGTGTGTAGTCGTAAGTTGCTTCCACTGGATAGTCAGCTCAAAAAAGATTTGATTGCTTTATGTCTGTCCATCATGCCAATTGGTTCATGAATCTGGGCATGCATGCTGTTTTATCTCCTTCTGCTGAAGTTTGGTGCAAGGTACTGAAGAGGGCTAAGATTTTTTCTATGGCTAAGACAGGATGAAACAATTCAATAGTTACAGGATGATCTCAAGTTGGTTCTTCCTAGTTTGTTGCAATAGTTTTGCCACTATCTAATTTTCTTTGAAAGGAGAAAAATAACTAGGACCTCCCAAGAATTTATGAAGTGGATTGATCTTCTTTCTTATTCACGCACTTGTACCCTCATATGTAAGGTACATTTATGAGGAATATTCTTAGGGCTTGAACTACTTGGGATCTACCCTTTCTTGGGGTCTTACTCAAAATTTTGTATAGATATGGCAGAGAAAAGTTTTGCCATCTTGCAAAGGGGTGTGTATGTCCTCTTTTTTGTTTGTAATCAATGATATTGAAAGAACAATAATAAAAACTAAATAAACAACCCAAACTAAACTTACACATTCATTCAAATTAATACACTCATGAAATTTATCCCACTGCGATACCAGGGATGACATATTCTCAATTACAAAATTCCAGGAAGATTATTTGGTTTTCACATCTTGGGAAAGTGCACACTGTGATGGGAATAAAATTGAAGATAACTAATAGACATATTGCCACAAAAGATTTGTAACTTACTTTTATGAAGGTCCCACTAATGAAGTCAGCTGCAGCTCTACCCAGATTCATAGCCTCTTCAACTGTGGGGACACCAAATTGCACCATGACAGAATCTGTATCTCCATATATCACCTGTATCATTAAATAATCAATCCTCATGAAAATCCCCATCTAATGTACTAACATGACATGTCAAAATTTAACTTCATATGCAGACACTCAAGTAAATTTCTGATAAATAAACACAATTCAGAAACTCATAACATCAGGAGGGTTTGGCCAAAATCTGAATACCCTAGGAATCAAACTTGCATCAAAAGGAATGTAATAGAAGTTCAGAGATATAAAACCAGGCAATTTAAACATAGGAATAAACCCATAATAGGAAATTAGTTATAGGAGTACTTCTAGAAAGAAACTAAAATATTCATGCATCCAAAAGCATACATTTGTTTACTTTGTTATATCTGAATTTCACTACGGTTGATAAAATGATTAAAACCAAAGTAAAAGTAATTGTGAATACCATAGGAAAAGAAAAGGGGAAAAAAAAAAGGGAAAAAAAGACCCCCAATCTAATAGTAATTACAATAGGATTTTATCCATACTTCTGTGCAAATTTGAGAAATGAATACAGAGTTTCTCTTAACACAATCTTCTGATCAAGAGACAAAACAAAAACTACTCTCCAGACTTAATTTAATTGCTGGTGTTCATAGTTTGAGATGTAATTTCAACTTTTAAGCTTTGACCGACTCAGCGATATAGCATAGGTAAAAACATTAATCTTAAAAACAAGTCTTGAAAATACAATTCAAGAACTGAGACTAATATTACTCAAATATTGTAAACTTCTGAAAATTTTGTCCATAACACTAGAGAATAACAGGTATTTATAGACCCTAAAACCCTTTTGGCCTGAATAGTGAAAAGAATTCATAATCCTACAAGAGATCTTAAGAGATAAGAAATCCCAACATTAATGTGAATACGAAAATACTTTAATAATATAATCCTAATCTTAAAATAAATTAAGTTTGCAACCACAAATACTAAGCTACAGCATTCTCCCCCACTAGGAAAAAAACTCGACCTTCGATTATCAGGATCGTCTAAAGGTGTCATTGCTGAACGTCACTAATAATTAGCCCATCAACTTAAAGCATATGCTGCTCCTGATTTATGATTTGAGTCACAAGGAAATTTCTGCCAAAACTACTACCATCTAGCATATAGATTTTTGCTAATGTGAGTTCGAGCGTTTAAATGCTTCAATGCATCATGATCCAAATATAAAACAAATTCTCTTCTAATCAAATAATGCACCCAAGTCTTCAAGGCACATAAAATTGAATAGAGTTCTTTATCATAGGTTGTCCACTTATGTCTTGTTTTGCTTAATTTTTCATTGAAATATGACACTGGTCTATTTTATTGAGAAAGGAAGGCCCTTATGCCCGCACATCTCAATCAACTTCAAACAGCTCGTCAAAATTTGGTAATGCCAAAACTGGTGCTGAACATAACCATTCCTTCAATAATCTAACGCCGGCTTCAGCTTCTCACCCCATTGAAATTTTCCCTTCTTCAAACATTCAATTAGTGGGGCTGCTATACTGCTGAAATTTTTAATAGAACGCCAGTAAAAATATTGCTAGCCCATGAAAACTCCTTAGGTCACTCAGTTTTTGGAGTGTGCCACTCCCTAATAAATCTCATTTTCTCCTCATTCACATTAATTACTTTACCACAAATAACAAAACCCAAAAACAACTTGTTTATCATGAAAGTGCATTTCTTTCAATTCACATATAGATTGTTGCTCTTTAGAACTGTAAATACTCATCACAAGTGAAAATAATGATCCTCTTCCGACTTACTATAAATCAACATATCATCAAAATATACCACCACAAACTTTCCGCTGAATGGCTTTGATACTTGATTCATGATTCGCATGCAAGTATCAGGAGCATTTGATAATCCAAAGGGCTTCTTCTTGAAAGTTGTCTTCCATTCATCTCCAGGCCTACTACGAGTTTGATGGTAGCCACTTAAATTAATTTTAGAGAAGATGATGCCACCACTTAACCTGTTAACACATATTCAAGTCTTGAGATAGGAAACTTAAACCCTACTATTATCTTATTTATGCCCTACTATCCAGACATCCTCCAATTACCATCATTGTCTGGAATCAGTAATGTTAGATCTATACAAAGGCTCCTACTTTCTTGGATATGTCCTTTCCTTAACAGCTCTTCTACTTTTTCTTTCAAAATATCACTCTTTTGGACTCATTTGATAATGAGGCATAATAGGTAAACTAGAACCGGGGATTAAATCAATGTGATGTTGAATAACCCTTAGAGTGGGGTAGTCCATTTGGGAGAACTTCAAGTATAATATCTTTGCATTCTTCCAATAGTTGCTTTAAGTCCTTGGATTGTTTACCTGCTTCTTGTTTATCTCCAGTCGGCACAATCTATTTTGTGATTATCATGTAAACTATTCTAGAAAGTTTGACATCAATTTCAATTTCTTATCTAGACTGACTAATTGTAAGGAAGTTTTGTTCACCCACCTTTAAAGCTTTAGTGCGACTATTTGTTTTAAGAGATAGTAAGGCAAACTTCACCTCTTCCTTCTCTTCTTTGTAATTATGGTCTCTATCTAAATGTTGCACATTTTGATCAAATTCCTAAGGTCTTCCAAATACAATAGGACAAACATCCATATCGATAATATCATAATAAACTTCATCTTTGTATCTTCCTATAAAAAGGGCACTTTGCAATGCTCTTTTGCTTCAATCTTTTCAACCCAAGTGTATTAGGGTTGGGATGTTTTCCTACTGGTAACTTCAAAGTTTCCACAACCATTTTGCTAATAATATTCTAACAACTTCCACTACCTATAATTAGATCAAAACGATGATCTTTAACGGTGCATCTAGTTTGAAATAGTAGATGTTGTTCATCTTTCTCTTCAATTTTTGGTGCTAGCATCAACCTTTTCACTAGATATGTATGTTCCTCATCTTCCTCCTCATAGTCAATACCTTCCTCGTCCAAATTACAATAGACCTCATTCTCCCGTTCATCTCTCTCTACTAGCTCTACTGGTTGTCTTCTGGGACATTCACTAGAACGATGACCAAATTGGTCACATCTATAACACTTTTCAAAGTTGGTCTAGCATATGGATATGCTTTTGAAGCTTTTTGCCCTGCTTTTCCATCTATAGCTTTCTACTTCCAAGGGCCTTGTTGGCCCCGCTCCTTTCATTCGATGGATGTACCTCATACGTTGCTTTCCCTTTCTCAATAGCCTTTTGGTAGTCCCCAGTGAAAATTTTATGATGAGTCATATCTTCCTTTAACTTGTGACAATAATTCAGCACTCATAGCCATGTTTTTTGACTTGGTTAAATTTCTCACGACTTAGACAACAATTCTATCTCTAAGTTATGGCTTGAGTCCCCCTAAGTATCTTCCAACTTGTCGACCTTCAATTTCCCTCAAGGCATTCCTCTGTGCTAGCCTCATAAATTCAAATGTATATTCTTGTTGTCTTTGGGCCTTGTTGGCATCTCTGGAATTGTTAGAACAAAATTTGTTCATAATCCTGAGGGAGAAACACCTTTCAACAATTGCTTTATCCTATACCATGTTCTAACAAGTGCCCTTCCTTCTTGACTTCTTTTGTTACACAATCTTTTCCATTATGCCTAGTAACCTTACTTTCTTCTCTTCAAGGACTTCCATGTATTAAAAAATAAATAAATAAATAATTATCTATATAAGTTATCCAATCAATAAAATCTTCAATTCCTAAGTTCCTATAAAAATAAAGTATATCTATCTTCAGTACAAAATCAATCATACTCATTCCTGCCTTTATAGTTATCCTCATAATGCCTCTTCCACCATTGTGAACTCCGGTACCAAAGTTGGCCTTTGGCTCTACCTTTTTGTAATTACATCAATTAAATGTTCTAATTGACATGAGTGTCTTAAAATTTCATCATCAGCATCAACTCCTCGTAGTTGCCTATTTGCATCCTTCTTCCTAATAGGATCAATGCTAGGGTATCAAGTCGATTCACAACCTCATCAAAACATCTCTCAATCACTTGATGTCTAACCCCAACATGTTATTCTAAGGCCTTTCATTGATCATGTAAATATGTTGATAAGGTCTGCAATGAATAGGAGTACAATCAAAATCTTTGTCAGAGGCCATTATTTTGGTCAAGATAAAATTTTAGCCTACAAAATACCACCTAATGCAACAAGATAGCATGGATAGAAACCCTAATCTCGAAAGCAAGTCTTGAAATCATAATTCAAGAATTGAAAGAATAATATTACTCACATATTGAAAAACTTTGAAAATTCTATCTATAATTCTAGAGAACAATGCATATTTATAGACCATCAAACACTCTTTGACTTGAATAAAGAAAGAAATCATAATCCTACAAAAGATCATGAACAAAAAGAAATTCTAACATGACTACGAATCTGAAAATACATAAATAATATAATAAATAATAAAACCCTTATCCTAATATAAATTAAGTTTGCAGTCACAAATCTTAAGATGCATCATTGGCCACAAGAAGGAAACAGGAATTCTCTTTTGCTCCATGTTATAATTTTTTTTTTTTTTTTTTTTTGCCTCATAGATAACAAAATCTTTAAGTAATGGATCTATATTAGATGAAAATACACATATCTATACCAAGTATGAATGGTATGTTAATAAATATTTTTTTATCCAAAATCAAACACAAATCACTGAGTTCTCTAGAAACTGAAAAATCCTTCTTCAACAAGTATCAAAAAAGGGCTTATTTGATGCAACGATCCTTATGATCCAAAACATTTATACTTTGTGACAAGAAAATTATGTAGATTAACAAAAATATGGACTTGCCTTGAGCTTTACAGTTACACGTAGGACATCAGAAATGCAAACAAAAAGTGTCAGAAAAATGTATGGCAAGAGAAATACTAGAGTTGATGTACCTCAGCTTTGTGGTTGTAGCCTTCAACAGTGAATTTTGCTTCCACAAGTTTCTTTGTGTGTTCAATCATCTCCCGACCTTCATCGTGGAGGATAACTTTCATTTATTAGAGAATTCTGAAAAATACTTGATCGTCATGGATAGTAAGAAGTTCTTCCCATCCATGTCATAAAAAAAAGAAGCTGAACAGATGCATTACCGTAACTTGTGACACTTGAAGAAATTTCTATACATGGTAGTTGACCAACAGTAGCTCCAGTAAACCCATATACAGAATTTGCACTTATCTGATGTTGTCAGAAGGCAATAAAAAGATTTAGATATAAATAAAATAATTTTTTTGATGGTTTCAATAAATAGGCAACTCAAAATAGATTAGAATGACATGATTTACCTTCAAAGCAAGTTGACGACCATCTAACACAGCTTTCTCAAAAGGGTCCTTTGCTTCCTGCATAAAACCATACAGCAATACAAGAGTAGAAAACCCCCATTATAGATATGATTAAAAGTGAAAAAGGAGAAGTGATATCAGTATGAGGATAAAATACCAGGAAAACAAGTCCAAGAACCAAAAAAAAAAAGTAGTATCTATAGTTTCCAATTGCATTTACTGTTGAAAACTTTAAGGCAATAAAAATTTTGAAGTCAAGGAATACAATGTTTTGGAAAAGGATGAGAAGAAAGACTCATAAATTCCTGATTACCTAATCAATGACCTTTCAGGTTAATCAAACAAAGATCCAATAGAAATCAGAGTTCAGACATCCTACAAGTGATCCTCACATGTTGATAGTTGAAAATCTAATTTCTGATCCTGACAAAGTTATTTCCAAATCTTAAGTTGTTTCTAGATCTAAATATTATGCCCATAGAACCCTTAGCTAAACTGTTATGGAACAGGATGAACATTAACAAATTTAATACTCCCTTTGTTTTTCTAAATTTTAGGTGTTTTGGTTGAAAAGAATAAAATATCTTTTGACTTCATCCTTTTCTTACCAAGAATAATTGTAAGGAATAAACTAGTTAAATAGGTATTGAGAAAAACATCAATAAATCTTACCATAATTTTATAAGGTGACAAGTTAAAAAAAACTTAACAAATTAGTTCCCAAGAAAAAAAAAAAAAAACAGAGGCAGTATATAAACTAAGCATCAATCAGGAAAGCAAGTATACAAAATATGCTAACCCAAAAAAAAACATCTGTGAGCACCTTTAGATCTGCTTTTGCCCTTTTACGAGCCCCCAATAGTTCTTCAAGAATTTCTGGAAGTATTCCCTGAAGTAAAATATAATTGTGAGAGAATATACAAAAAACCCAGTATGCAAATTAGATTAGTTCGAAACTATGTAGCAAAATTAACCTTCTGTAAACTTGATTTGACAAATGTTTCACCAGATGGAGTTCTGTTGACACATTCCAGTGGAAGGTTAAGTTTACAAAGATCTTCAGGAGTGACCTACACATTAACAAAAAGCAAAGCAACCTCATTTGCAAATGATATTAACAGCCAATCAAGTGATACCTGCTAATAAGGAAGAAACCTAATTACACCTAGCAATAAGCACAAAAGGTCAAGAATAGAAACACGATTTGAAAGACAGCAACTATACCAGTGTACAGTAGCACAAGTTATATGCCATCATAATTGATGGATAGAGAGATGCAAAATCAAGAGTTGCAATTGGTTTTTCATAGAATCCTGCCTTGGCCTCTAAAACCTGCAGAATTGATTTTGTCGTATAATAAAAAGATTAGATTACAACTAGTCACAAAATCTGAGAGTTGCCAGAAAATGACAAAAATTACATAGCAAACAGATTACACCACTATTAGGGCATTCAACTTAAGAAAAACAGGAAAAGTTAGAAGACTACACCAGTTTAGAAAGCGTAAGAGGATGACGTATAATAAAAAATAAATAAAAAGTATAAACCTCCCACCAATTAACCTAGTTTCCTAAGAAAATGAGGAGCTACTTGTTACACAGGTATATAGAGATCAAGAACATGATAGAAAGAAAGGCATGTTAAGTGGAGTTTAAGCTGCCATTGAGGCTATTAAATTTCCACATCATCTAAGGTTGAATTCATACCAATTAACACACACCCTCACTTATAAACTTTCAATAACAAGCCTAACACACATAGACAATACCAATAAATGGAGCAGAGACAAAATGCAAAAATGAAACCTCCTACTCTAACACCATGTTATTCCTTATGCTCTAAGCTCAAAATTCAAATCCTCTATCACCTTAAACTTTTAAATTTGGTAGAAATTTAACACTTAGCAGATGCCAATAATGACAAATATAAATCAGCACCTAACCACATTAAAAGTTGAAAGAATTTGCAGTACATGATCATATAATGGTATTCTTAAGAAGGATAGATATCCTAAGGTAACAAATAATAAACTGATGATAAGGAAGGTTAGTTCTTGTGAGATATTAAAGAAGATTAGCTCTAATGCCCATTTTGTGGAGCTTGCAAATATTCTCCAAATCAGATTTTGTTTGATTTTCATGGTCTTGATGGAAAAATGGATGACTTGAAAGACAGGGACTAGCCTGAACAACTTTCAAATAAGAGTAGGAACGTGATACCAGAAGTTTTAGTTATTAAGGGAGTATTTGGATTGATCTTTATTTTTTTTTAAAAAAATAATAATAAAAATAACAATTTTTTAATTTCAAAAATTGTACTTGTTTGGACAACATCTACGCGCACACAAAAAAAAAAAAAAAACAAACAAACAAACAAACAAAACAAAACTAGCAAACAAAGTTGTCCCTCAATTCAAGTTGAAAAAAGTGAAGCCTACTCTTACTTCCCTCAAACACAGTCCAATAATAAAATCATCACTACACATCCTTTATACCTACCATTTTCAAAACAAAATCGTATCAAAATAACAACTCAAAAACCACTTTTTTTGCTTTAAAAAAAAATCCAACATTTTTTATTTTGAGTTTCACTCCAAAAAATTTTGAAAAAATTACATTTTTCATGCTGAGTTTCTATCCAAATATACCCTAAAGAAGTTCATTCAAGAATAGGTAATTTTTACAGTCATTTCCTTATTAGATGGTTGGATAAGCCAACATATGAAGCTACTTCGATTTCAGAGGATAAGCTAAAGAAGAATATCCAGAAATTTATGAGTTTTATTCTACAAGTTGCTCATCAGGAGCTGAAGTTGAGATGAAGCAGAGCAGATTTAGTATATTAAGACTAGAATTTTGTCTTTTCAATATATATTTCAATTATTTTCTGATTATCCTTCCCATGTGGTTTAGGTTTCTACAAGTCCTTTAGTTACCAACTTGTTTTAGGATTTAGGTATCATTTAGTTTTCAAATTAAATTAGGTTTTAGTTTTATAAAGGTTTAGGGTTTCAAAATTCTATTTAAAGGCTAGATTTTGTTTAGATAGAGAATACGTTTTCAATACTATTATATTTTATTGCAGAGAAATTCCATCTTGCAACCAATCCAAGCCTTGCTTCCCCCCCCCCCCCTCTTTTCTTGCTAACTATATCACCCTGCACCAGTAATTTTTAGAAATATACAGTTAGAAAGAAGAAATTACATCTGCTAACAATCAAGACAGAAATTCCCTTAATTGGCCTAGTTTGAGTTACTTATACAAATAAAGTTCATCTCAGAAATTCTTCGCACTAAGGTTGCATATACTTACTGTGGCACCCTCATATGTTCCCTGTTCAGATCCTGCCTGTTTCACATTAGGAATTAGAAGATTTTTCTGTTTTGCCTTCCTAAGAAGTTGAGAGAGAACCTACAGAAAATTGGGAAATGTTTAAAAATATTCCTGCATTCATAAACCCATTACAGAAAGCTAAATGAGTGGAAAACACTGAACAAACCTTAATGCTTTGCCCTCTAGAAAGAAGAAATGATATAGGAACACCTGTGACTCGAGCCATCTCAACATAGTTGTAGACATACATCAATTTGTCCAAAAGTCGTTGTGGGAGATAAGCATCCTGTACAGAGATACTGCATTAGGATTTTCAATATAGGGTAATAGATACAAATTGCAACAACCAATTAGGGTATATAAAGATGAGGAAGATCCCAATAAAGCTCAGATCTTGGGATACTTTTGAGAACAGACAGATGGACATCTATTTGGAATCTGGAATAGGTCTTTGTACAGGATTCTTTTTTATTTAATAGTATGTTTTAAGTCTATGTACAGTTATTTGTGAAAGTTAAAAGTCTGAGGGGTTGGTTACTAATCCCAGTTAGCAGAGGTATCATGAGCTAAGTCTATTTTCTGAATGTAATCCAGAAAAAATTTGGAATTCAGACTTTTGGGATTGAAATTAGGTTTTTAATTCATCGGCATATGTCTTTCTTTAAATAAACAAATAAACAGACTGCATACTACTATCCTACTGTAAATCTGCTTATGTGATGCAACTAAATTTAAGGCATGAGACCTAGGATTCTTCTCTTAGTATATGATGGTAAGGATCTTTCTCTAATCCTTTTACTGCAATGTATTGGCATTCAGAACTGTTTAAAAGACATGCAACAAAGGAGTTTCTACCGTGTCAAAATGTGTAAGTTCCATTATACTACTGGTATTTTATATAAATAGTACATTATTTTAAGAATTCAAGAAGAAAAATTTGCCTCTGAATAGTATAATAGAAACAAATAAGTTTCAATTTTCTTTTAAAATAAGATATAAATAAAGCAACAACATAGGGCAGTTATCACTTAGGCCCCTAAGGTATTGATAGAGTGGCAATATCTAACCCGACACATACACGACACTAATTATTAGTAGGTTAGGGTTAAAGATAAACGAGTTCGTGATAGAGCGGGTCAACCTGTTTAATGATAATCGTATTCGGGTTGTAAATGGATTAAACTCGGGTAACCCGTTTCCAACCCGTGTAACCGTTTAAATAATAATTAATTTTTTATTTTAATTATATATTCTAATTTATTATTAAATTATTAAATTATTTGTATTATTTTTAAATTTTATATATAATTAAATTACATAATATTGATATTTTGATATTTTTATAAGTTAAATAGGTAAATAATCGAGTTGATATTGTGTAATCGTGTTGGCGGGTGTTCGGGTTCAACTTTTTCGTGTCATTTCAGGTTTGTGTCGGGTTCAGGTTGATAGGTTAAATATAATTACTTTAGCTCAATCCAACACGATTACACAAACTCGACACAATTGCCACCCCCAGATATTG
>JAXGGT010000116.1:7422671-7446862 GCA_035583425.1 Marsdenia floribunda | reverse complement strand
CAGGATTGCTTTTAAACATATTAACTCTTTGTTAGTTCCATAAAATTGAAATTGGTATTGATAGCAGAGAGATTTCTTCAATTCTTTGAGGCTAGATGCCAATTTGTGCTGCAGGTGATTGAGGCTGGAGCCAATGCTTTGGTAGCTGATTCTGCTGCCTTTGAAGCTCCATATAAATTACTTACCCTTATTTAATTAATTTTATTGGACATGACAGGGATTTTTCATGGATTAATTAATTCAAAAAGTCCTTATATGACTTGTTACTTCAGGATTTTTCAAATTTTTTCTTGCTGCTTGTGGGGTTCAGGACTGCCTGAACTAGCCAGTATTTATGTGGGCTATCCAGAATTTTTTTGGACAGTTTTTGAGTGTTTCTGTGGCCTTTTGGACTGTTGTTTCTGGTTGTGAGTTCCTGGTTATTATGCAGTCTGGTAGCTATTTTTTTTCCATTTTTTTCTTTGTGCTGGTTATGCTATCTTGTTGTTCTATGTAATAGCAATGCTGGCTAGTTCAAGTATATCGGAAGAATCTGACTCTGCTATAAGCTAGTCTATCAGAGCTGCATATTCAAAAAATTATCCAAATTTGATACTTTGGATGGCCAATGGCAATCGGTAAGTGGAAATTGTTGCTATACATGCTATTATGATGAGTTGCTCCTCATTCTAATTTAATTCATTATTATGTACTTGTATGCGACTGCTACTTGTATTCCATTATTTTGAAAAATTCTCACCAAAGAAATTTATACCATATATTTATTGCTAAATGAACATTTTAACTTTACTTTTCTCTAATCAAGGTATGTATATTCTCATCTCTATAATAAAATCTTCTTACACATACAGATTGCATTGGATCTGCATTTAATATTAACTATTAAGGGAGTAATGCAGTGTCCCAACTGTTGAAAGCATATGCCAAGCAATGTGCCATCTGGAGTACCGAGAAGGTAAAGGTGAAGATGAAGATGAAGAAAGCATACCAAGCAATGTGCCATTTAGATATAGATATATAAAACTATACAATGATGTTATTGTTTTTCTTTTTCCTTTTTTTATGAGAATGTATTTTATTATGTGATTTTTAATTTTAATTGTGGATTTTGGAGATTAGACATAAATTTTTATTCATTAATTATGGTCTAAATTGTTATTAATTGTTATTATTTTAATGAATTACATTTTATTAATTATTTTTTAATTATGAATATTAATTTTATTTTCAATTTAAATATTAAAAATAGTCTGAAAATTCAAAATTATTTTAAATAAAATATATATAAAAATATTAGGGTTAAAGTAATTCTCAACAATTGTTATTTTTAATTATTGTTTATTAATAAAATATTTTTTAAAAATAAAAATATCAAAAACGACGGTTAGAAACTGTCATATTTGCTTAAATTGGTATATCCATTCAAAATTTTTTTTAAAAAAAAATTTAAAAAAAAAATGGAGGACCAAATATGGCAGTTGGGGAACCAAATACGGCGGCCAAGAGCTGTCATTTCTAACCACCAAATACGGTGGTTCCGGTAGCCATCCTATTTGCCCATTTTTTTAATTTTTTTTTTAAAAATTTAATTTTTTACAACGTTTTGACCAACCGTCGTTTCCAAGTATCGTATTTGATCAAAAAAGACGGTTTTGTAGCCGTCATTTATCAAAAACGACGCAATTTTAAATGATGGCCAAAAAATCGCCGTGGAACCGTCGTATTAGGCAAATACGACGGCTAGGGAGCCAGAAACGGCAGCTCCCTTGCCGTCATTTTTGCCTGTGAATTTTGTAGTGAATCAAGGAAAAAATCTCTTCAAATTGACTACATTCCATGTTCTTGCAATTGTCTCTTACTTTGCCTTCATAAAGCTTTTTAGCTTTTTAGAATATAGGCTTCTTGCCTTGAAAGAATTAAGCTATTTTAGCTTTTCATTTTTTTTTTTTTTTTTGAGAGATGTACTTTGAACATGTTCCTCATAGGACATAATTTTGAAAATCATATCAATATGTAGAGAATGTCATCATGTAGTATCCTTCGGGGTAGATCTTCAGGATAGTCCGTCCGAAAAGATTCCCTGCGAGATAACTCCTTCATGATTTTATCCTTCGGGATTTTACCATTTGGGATTATACCCTTCATGATTTTAACCTTCGGGATTATACCCTTCATGATCATCCTTTGGGATCATAATAGATCATTAAATAGGAGATCAGCAAATGTCGACAAGTCTCAATCAAGACAAAACAAGTCTCAATTGAGACAATCTTGTAGAACTTTGAGCTTTAATAGCTTTCTTTGGAAGATATTCCAAAAAAAATTTGAAGAACTTTATTGTCGATTCTAACAATCTTCTTTAGATAACCATATCGTGTAAAATTCTCCTTATAGGAGTGATGATGTAGATGCAAACTAAAAATATAGCTTATGCCTTCGGGATGTGATCATCATGGGGAGAATATAACCAAGTTTGAATACTTTGATTCAAGCTCATGAAAAGATGTGACTCCTTCATACGATCTTTGTGAAAGACTCTGTAATAATCTCCTAGTTACCTTCAAAATTTGACATCATAGAATAAGGCAAGAGGTAATCCACTGATTAGTACGATAAGAAGATCCCTGTATGAAAAGTTTGATTTTGAGCCTTGAAAGATATATCCGATAATAAATTGGATTTGAAATCTTTCCTTGTTCAACACAAAGTATAGAACCAAGAATAATAGCTTGAATTATGAAGAATATAAATCTTACCCAAAATAGGATCGTATCCCAAAATAGATGATACCAGAATAAGATGAGAACATAGGCACCATATTACCCTTTACATAGTCTTTGAATCAATATTCTTCTGCTCATTTACCAAATATAGATCACCATATGGAAATCCATCACCAAGAAAATACCATACCCTAAATTTGAGTGGTATATTAACAGATAATAAACCATCTTCGAGAGATAACGGGAATATGAGATGACGAATACCAGAATATATTCATAATATGAGTCGAATAGATAATCCGTCCATCGTCATGATGAGAATATGCTTCTCTATGGATCTTCAGAATATATCAAAGCAACAACATGCCTTGTAAGAATAGAATACTTTGATTCCAAGCACAAAATAGATGATACTAGAATGAAGTATGACCGTAAGAATTGTATCATCTTCTAGATGAATTTCAATCAATCTTCTGTGTACTTTCACCCAAAAGACCATAAAATGATTTGCCAGATATTAATCACCGACAAATATTAATCACCGAATAAGAATCCACCATAAGAGAAATACTAGAATAAATGGTGGTGCCATCAGGTAGTAATCCACCAGAATAGAGACATGTGGATGTAAAATAGAGAGATAATCCGTTGAATAACGAATCATTCAAAAAGAAGAATACCAGAATATAAGTCCAAGAGATCATCCACTAGATGATAAGAAAATGATTAATCATGTTGTAAATATGATATCTGTCTTCTTTCAACATATTAATGATACTTTCCTTCCAGAAGATATTTTGAAAGCTTAGAGATAACGTCCATTAATAATTGGAGAACCATGTGAGAGGAAGATATCCTTGAGATATAAATATCTCTCATGTCATAAAATATCAAGGAGAACATAGTGTTCTTGTTGATCTTTGTCTTCTTTCAAGATATTCATGATAATTTCCTTCCAGAAGATATTTTGAAAGCTTAAATATAACATCCATGAATAATTGGAGAACCTTGTGAGAGGAAAATATCCTTGAGATGTCAATATCTCCCATATCATAAAATAAATATCAAGGAGAACATAGTGTTCTTCGCATCTATAAAGAATTCCTTCTTCAAAACAAACCTTCAACTTTAGTCAAGTAATCAAATCTCAACAAGAAGGATAACTTCTCAAATGCAAACAAGTAATATATGAATCAAATAATATGATCTCTATGCTCTCTTTTTTTTTCAACAATTCAATTGAGAATAATCGAAAGAACGCCAAGAATTCATATAAAGAACTTCAAGCAGATGAATAATCTTTCAAGAATTTAAAGAACTTTAAAGAATTTCAAAAAAATGAAGAACTTATCGTTTTCATCTTGTGGAGACAATACGGAATTGTCAACGAAATTGGTGTTGAGACTCGTCGTGTCTTCATTCCGCTTATACGGTGGGTGCCAATCTGATGTTGCTAAAAAACAATCAGATAAAAGGATCCAAAAAAAGTGGAATATGGATCGAAAAGGTGTGAGAAAGTGCCCAATCTGATGTGGGTGAAAATCAGATAAAAAACTATTCTCTATAAAAAGAGAAGAGTAAAAGAGAGAGGAAGAGAGGAAGTGTATAACAATTACGGAGCTCAAAAATGAAGAACTCCCAATTTGAGAAGAAGGAAGGTCCAAAAGAGAAAATTAAGGTTCCCTAAGGAAGCAAGGAAGATCCCAATGTGAAGGGGTTCTTCCCAATGGGAAATAGAGTGTTGCCCGAAGGGGAAGGCTCCTTTCCGAAAGCAAAGAGGAAAGTCCCGAAAGAGAGAGAGAGGGTTCCCGAAGGAGAGGTTTCCTTCCCGAAGGGAAGTTGTAATGTCCCGAAAGGGACTTCCTTAAACTCCCAAGTGAATTCCTTTGTGGCTCTTTAAAGAGATTAGAGCTCTCTTGTGTAAAAGGAAGGTGAATAAGAGAATTTGGAGGTTAATTCTCTTAGTTAATCTCTCAATAAAGTGTTCAAGAGAACAAAGAAAAGAGTTCCTTTAAAGATTAATTAAGAACAAGAAAACTCTAAGTAAAATAAGAGAGAAAGAGAGAGAATAAGAGAGAGTAAATGAAGTCTTAATATTAAGTTCATCTCCTATTCTTGTTCATGAGTCTCCCATTTATAGGAGTTAATTGTCATATTCGGGATATTTTTGAGGAGGTTGGTAAGAGTTAGTGACAATTATTATGAATGTTCTCCAAGTAATTAGTCATCTTATAATTAAATATCAAAAGTTGTTGACCAACGAAAGTGTTCTTTAAGGAAGATATTAGAATGAAAGGCTTTATACCTTTTTAGCCTTCAAGGAAATAATATCTTTAATAAGAACACTTAAAATAATGGTGTTTAAGCACACCATAAAGTATTTTTTTTTTTTTAACATATCAATTTGATATTGTGAAATTAATGAGTTTTTAAAAGGTCAACTTTGATTTAATGAAGTACCCAAAGGTACAAAGTCAATTTTTGTTCAATGAAGTACACGAAGGTACACTTGAGCTTCATGAAATACCCGAAGGTGCATTGTGGTGAAGTAATGCCTGAAGGGGTCTCATGCCTCCCTTTTTTTTTTTTTTTTATTCTTGAAGTTTATAAATAGCTGACTTTTGCCTCTAATTTTACTTTCAAACTCTCCTGTTCTTGAGGCCACATTTAAAATTAAAAAATAATAAAATAAAATATATAATTAAAAATAATAATAATTATTAAAATAAAAAATTAATTATTATTTAAATGGGTTGACGGGTCAGAAATAGGTTGAGCGGGTTCAACCCGTTTACAACACAAACACGATTAAACTTTAACGGGTCGACTTGCTTTGACACGAATTTGCTAACGCTCAACCTGAACTCACTATTTTTGTGTCGTGTTTATGTCGGATTGTCGTGTCGGGTCCAATATTGCCACCTCTACTAGCATGGGAAGCAAACAACATCTAATGAAAATAGAATTAGAATATGGAGACAACACGAAACTATAATACAATTAATATGGGTAATTAGCTTTGTCATGCAAATCACGCTCTCAGCTCATCCATTTAAATGGGTAACAGAATCAACCTTTTTTTTTTTTTTTTTTTTTCTGAATTTCACAATTTTGATTTCTATATAAACCATACCATTGAATCTCAGTAGGTATGTGTTCTTATCTCAACATTCAAGAGACAAACTCTAAAATGAATATTCGGTCCATTTTTTTCATTGTGTTCATGATTTAGTTGCAATATCTATGTTTGTATGAGACAAAGTATGACTACTTTTTATTTACGCAAATGGTTAGTTATTTCTTTTTAAATTTATACAATATCTTAATTATTTGTTCATTAATATATAATGATAGATTTTTATCTTTTGAAAAAAAATATATATTTTTAATTGTCATTTATTATAATTAGGTGTTTACCTCATATGTAACTATATATAAATGAATGAAATTCTAAATCTCGCTATCTATTTGGTGGATATAATTTAGTGGCCAATGTCATTTTCTCAAAAAACAAAACCACTATCGTTCCCGGAAAATTTTACGATTCACGGGTTATGGCCGTCAAAAATTCCCCAAGTTCTCCACAATTATTATAATCCAAAAGTCATTTTGACATAAACAAGATAACATGTCTATTTTCTTTAATTTGATTGTTTCTCGTTTACATGTTTTGCTTTGCGTCCTTTTGATTAGTTGTCATATAAAGTTATATATTGTTTAGGTATCAGATTTGGTTTCTAAAATGAATAAATATTGGCCAAGTTATCGTCGTAAATTTGAAGAGTATGCAATTTTCTGGTCGCATCAGTGGGAGAAGCATGGTACATATTCAAAATCAATACTTATCATTCATAAATATTTCTTTGCAGCTTTACGATTGAAGGACAAAGTTAATTTACTTCGTATACTTTTAAATATGGGTGGCAATAGTATCGGGTTCGTGTAATCATGTCGGGTTGAGCTAAAATAATTATACTCAACATGTCAACCTGAACCCGATACGAACCCGAAATGACACAAAAAAGTTGAATCCGAACACAACACGAAAATTAATCGTGTCAACCCGTCAACCCGATTATGACACGTATATGATTCAAAACCCATTAACCCGCCAACACGATTATACAATACTAATCCTCCAACCCGATTATGACATGTATATAATTCAAAATCCATTAACCCGCCAATACAATTACACAATATCAACCGACTGATTCGATTATTTACCTATTTTAACTTATAAAAATACCATATTATGTAATTTATTTATATAAAAATATTAAAATTATAAAATAATAAAATAATTTAATAATTTAATAATAAATTAAAATATATAATTAAAAATAATAATAATTATTAAAATAAAAAATTAATTATTATTTAAACAGGTTGGCGGGTCAGAAACAAGTTGAGCGGGTTCAACTCGTTTACAACCCAAACATGATTAAATTTAAACGGGTCGACCTGCTCTGACACGAACCCGATAACCCTCAACCCGAACTTGCTATTTTCTTGTTGTGTTTGTGTCGGGTTGTCCTGTCGGGTCCAATATTGCCACCCCTACTTGTAAATGCAGGCATGTTCTAAGTAGCATCTTGATTTAAAAAAAAAAAAAAAAACTTACAATTTTATTTCAATTTTAACGAAAAAAAAGTTAATTGTTATAATCTTTCATGGGTATTAAAGCAGATGACAAATTATACCCGCTAGACGACGTAAAAAAGGCCATAACAATAGGAATCGGTCATCCTGCATCTGTTCAATGTAATAAAGAGGGAATATCTCAGATACATCTATGTGTTGATTACACTGGATCGGAATTCATTGATTGTTCAGTGCCATTCATATATATATGCCCTCCTATGGCTAAATTTCCAACCATAAAAGGATCATGTTAAATGTTAGTCATTATAATAATAGTATATGTTATTCTTAAATGTATGCTTATGATCCGTCCATTCGAGTGGATTTTAAGTAATGTTTTTTTTATTATCTTATCCAAATCTTAAAATAATATTGTATTTGTTGTTATTATTATTATTATTATTTTGTTTTTTTAACTTAAGTTTACTAATCAATATTTAATATAGTTTTTCTTTATTGAGAGGTTTATGACAATAAAAAAAAAAAGCCTTCCATTGATATGGAATACCGCTAGCTTTTAGTTAAAATGCATGCTTCATATTTGTAATGTTAAACTTTTATTTTAGTCTGATTAAAAAAAAAAAACATTATTCTATAAAATTAATAATCGATATGTGAAAAGATATACAAAAAAAGATTATTTGTAAAAATTGAATAAAGACTTTAATTTTTTTTTTTTTTTTTTTTTTTTGAGGAAAAGCGGACATCAATATATTAAGATTGTAACGAAATCCAGTCATGATGCAAAGCATCAAATACAATAGGGTGAGAGGAATGTGACCAGCACACCTCTGTCGACATAGAAGACCTATGGAAGCAAGTTTATGGGCACAATAATTGGCAGCCCTTGGAACATAGAGAACATGTGTTTCATATGAAGAAAAACAAAGCAATTTAATAGCCTCCTGCAAGTTGCCAAAGATTGATAAATCCACCTCAGCTACATACAATTGCCGAACAAATTGTTGGCAGTCAGTTTCGACAATCAAACCCTCCTGATAGAGATCCCGAATCATGAGAATTCCCTTCCACAAGGCATGAGCCTCAGCATGAAAAGTTGAAATCATCCCACTCATGGAGCCAGCCCTCGAGAGCAGCACCAGTCCTCTATGATCTCTGAGAACAAAACCAAATCCAGCTTGGCCATGCCTGTACGATGCATCAACATTCAGTTTTATCCAACCCTCATCCAGTGGTCTCCACTTGATATCAACATCGGGTTGCCTGGACCGAGGAGGAGGAACTGTAGGGTTTGCAGCTTGGAACGACTCCAAAATATTAATTAATGTCCCAAAATATTAAAATGTATATATTTAAATAAAATCACACACAAAATACATAATATAATGCATTTTTAAGGAGAGGATCATTAGAAATTAAAATAAATAAATAATAAAGAAGAAGGGATCATAAATAAAATTGGTATACTTGCACGTCTCTAATTATGCAACTTAAACTAGTAATGGAGTAATCAATTATCAAATTCCTACTTTTTGCTAAATAGATGAACTTTTACGCTATAACATTGCTTACATTGACAATAAATTAAATACATATATTCGATAAAATATATTTTTGAGTTATTAATAATTGAGTTACTCAACACTTACCTGGTGCTGACTATACTATTTTTACCATTTTGTCCTTGAAGACAAATTCACTTTAAATCAAAAAAATATTTTACCTTTCTTAAAGAACTTAAAAGCAGTTAAAAATCCCTTTTAAAATATCTCAAAGCGGTTGCATATGCTTTCCTTGCAGAACACTCAAGGGTGGCTCCCAAAAATAATATCTTCCTTTCCAAATTTATCTATAAAAAGGAGCCTTTTTTTAACCAAAAAGGGGTTAACATTTTTCTTATTAGTTTCACTCTAAAAACTTTCTCTCTCAAAATATTTTTATAGAGCTTTCATCCAAAAATTCTCTGAGCTTTTAGAAGGCTTTCTCTAGTCCTTTTCTAGCCTTCTTTCCTTTGGATTCACCACCTAGAATCCATTTTAGTCATTTTTACTCCAAAAAAAAAGCTTTTGGAAGCCTTTTGAGAGAGAAACTTTCTTTGGAAACCATTTTTCAAAACTATTTACACCTTCATTGAAGGGAACCTTTTCCCCCATTAGATAGTTTCATCCGCATCGGGATAGTGGCGTTTTGCTCACACTATTGAGTATCTGATTGCTTTTTAGCCACAATAGATTGTTGCCCACTGCGTAAGAGCAAGAAGATCTATATTGACTCTTGAAGAATGCTATATAAACCATACCATTGCATCTCGGCAGGTATGTGTTTTCCTTTCAAATTTAAGAGACACAAACTGAAAGATGAATCTCCAGTCAATATCTATGTTTGTCTCAAAGAAAGTACGCCTACTTCGTATTTACGCAAAGGGTTAGTTTCTTTCTTTTTTTTAATTGAAATAGTATATTAATTATACGTTTATTAATGTATATCGATAGATTATTATCTTTTGAAAATAAATAATTTTTTTAATTGCGTCTATTATAATTGGGGGTTTAGCTTAAGCATATGAGACTATGTATACATTAATATATTTAGATGAAATTCTAAATCTTTTTATCTATTCGGTGGATGTAATTTAGCGGACAAGGTCATTTTTTCAAAAAGCAATACCTATAACATTCGTGAAAAATTTTACAATTCACAGTTTTATGTTAATTTTAAAGGAAAAAAAAAAATTTGTTATAATCTTTCATAGGTATTAAAGTAGAGGACAAATTCTACCAACTAGACTATATCAAAAAGGCTGTAAAAATAGGAACCGACCATGCTCCACTTGTTCAGTGTAATATACGGGGATTTTCTCAGATACTTCTATGCGATTACACTAGACTATATATGGGACCCAGGCTATATACACTTTATTTTAAAACTATATACACTATTAAATCTTATGGGCCGTCCTCCCATACCGTAGGTACATGAGTATATAATAAGGAATATAAGCATGGACCTAAGTGCTCATTGTCAACTTGGGATATCTCTTTTGGTACAATAATGACGGTGCCATGTAGTCGATCATGGGTACCGCCAGATTCACAGTGGCGGCACAGGCTAGCGAGTTCAGGTGTTGACAATTAATATCAGAATGGGAAGCCAGCTCAGACTATGGGAACAAAATGCTACACCATATGTGTGATGAGAGCCACCTCTAGAATCCCAAACGTCCACTACTTCATCTTGGTCTTAGACCAATTATGTTGGGCCTTAGCTGCGATGTTGGGCTTTAAGAGGGTGAATATGATACCCCATCACACATTATAAGTACATGAGTATGTAATATGGAATATCAACATGGGCCTCAGTACTCATTGTCAACTCGGGATATTCTTTTTGGTACGACTAGGTTGGTGCCAGGTAGTTGATCGTGGGTACCGCTCACTGTTAAGACTCGAGCCCGCAAGCCCGTGCCAACGACTATGGGCTTGGTAGAACCCACAACTGCTTGGTACTATCCTCACTATACCAAAAGAGATATCTCAACTTAAAAATGAGTACCTAAGCCCGTGCTTATATTCCATGACATATCCACATATACTTACGATGTGGGAAGGGGTGTCACATTCATCCTCCCTAAGGCCCACCATCCCCTCCAGGGCCCAACAAAATTGGCCTAAATCCAAGATCAACTAGTGGACGTCTGGGATTCTAGAGATGGTTCCCAGTGCACATATGATGTTACACTTAGTTCCTATAGTACGAGTTGGCTACCTACTCCGATACTAATTGTCACGACTGGAACTAGCGAACATGTGCCGTGATGGTGGGTCTAGCTGTACCCACGATCAACTACTTGGCACCGTCCTTACTGTACCAAAAGGGATATCTCGAGTTTACAATGAGTACCCACGTCCATGCTTATATTCCACATTACATACTAATGTCTTACGATATGGGATGGATGACCCGTAATTTTTAATAGTTTATATAGTTTTAAAATAGAGTGTATATAGCTGCTGAGTATTTGGAGTCTGATAGTTGCTAGGAACTCTTGATTGCCGCATCTCTTGAGGAGGATGAGGCTCGAAGCGCCTCGACGAGCTGGAGTCCGAGGGCTCTAGCGCCTCGACAGGGGTGTTACTGCATTTGTACTACGTTTAACCCAATTTTTTAGGCTCAGTCGTTGATTCCTATTTGAAATACTCATGTAACTTGTAAACCCAAATTTTGTGTGAATGAAATACTTCTAGTGCGGCCGTGGATGTAAGCATGTTCGACTGAACCATATAATCTCTGTGTCTCTTTCAATTCTGGTTGTTTACTTTCGTTCTTGTAATTGCTCGTATGTGTGTGTTTCGATCCCCAACGATAGCTTGGGTCCCATATATAATATGGGCTGGCTACCCACTTTGATACCAACTAACATAGCCCAGGCCTGTGAGCTTGTGTAGCTACTATGGGTCAAGTTGTACCCACGGTCAATTACTTGGTATCATTCTCTTGGTTTTAAAAGTAATATTTCGAGTTAAGAATAAGTATCTAGGCCTTCAGTTGCAGCGTGGGCTCGGGTCGTGGCAGTTGGTATCATAGTAGGTAGCCAGCCCATACTATATATGGGACCTAGGCTATTGTTGGGGATTGAAGCACACACATACGAGCAATTACAAGAACGAAAGTAAACAACAAGAATTGAAAGAGACACAGAGATTTACGTGGTTAAGTCGAAAAGGCTTACATCCACAACAACACTAGAGTAATTACGTGGTATTTCATTCATACGCAATTTGGGTTTACAAGTTACATGAGTATTTCAAATAGGAATCAACGACTGGGCCTAAAAAAATGGGCCAAATGTAATACAGATGTGGCAGTCAAGAGTTCCTAGCGACTATCAGACTCCAAATACTCAACAGCTATATACACTTTATTTTAAAACTATATAAACTATTAAAAATTACGGGTCGTCCGTCCCACATCGTAACAACATGAGTATGTAATATGTGTAGTGGGAGCCACCTCTACGATCTCGGACGTCCACTGCTTGAGCTTGGACTTAGACCAATTATGTTGGGCCTTCGCTAGGACACTGGGCCTTAAGGGCGGCGAATGTGGTACCCCGTCTCACATCCTAAGTATACGTAGATTTGTCACAAAATATAAACTGGGCCTAGGTACTCATTATTAACTCACAATAGCCCTTTTAGTATAGCGAGAACCATGTCAAGTAGGTGACCTAGGTATTGCTAGAACAACAGTCGGATAGCAGGCTCACGGGCCCAGGTCATGATAGTCGAGGCACAGCACGACCATACCCTCAAGGTTTTCCCCAAGAGCACAAGGTCTCTTTCTCAACTCAAATTATAAATAGTATTCCCAAAACTAAAAGAAAACAACGAATTTAAATACAATAAATAAGTCCCAAGAGAAATTCCAAAAGATAATGCCACAATTTCCCAAGAAATTAAAAATAGAGTTAGGGGTAGAACCCCAAGCTGATTAAAGAAAACTAGCAAGCTCCAAATAGAGTAGCTAGTTAATCCCAAAATTAAATAAACAATTAAAGAAGTCCAATTCTAAAAACGAGAAACAAATCTTCACTTATTCTATTACTCATCAACACTGGAACCTGCAAAAGAAGAATAGAAGGAAAGGAATAAGTTAGAAGCC
The DNA here is from genome assembly GCA_035583425.1 of Marsdenia floribunda. Taxonomy (NCBI): domain Eukaryota; kingdom Viridiplantae; phylum Streptophyta; class Magnoliopsida; order Gentianales; family Apocynaceae; genus Marsdenia; species Marsdenia floribunda. Next base: position 7,433,873 of record JAXGGT010000116.1, on the reverse strand, counting down.
CAGTGAATTAAAAAAATATTTATCTTTTCCTTATTTTCTAAAATATCAGAAAATCAGTAAAGTATGACAAAGCAGCGGTTAAAAATCCTTACCTTTCTTTTCCATAGCGGAAGTGATAATCGATTGTGCAGTCAGAGTGCTTTGCTAGGGCTTTTTACATACGGGAGGGAGATCCTCTTTCCTTGTGTTGGGCAAGAACCTAAAAGGTGTGGGATACTTTTCCCATGCTATCGCACAGAAGGTCGTATGCCACTGGCAAAATACATGTTTTAAAAAAATCAACCCATCAAAACAAAATTCCCTTTTAATTAGATTTATCAATTAGAGAATAATATCACACTTTTCAAATACTTTCTTTTAAGTAGGCACAAGCAAGCATAGACATTCGTTGGATTAACTGAATTCGGCCCTAACTATTTGTCCTGCCAAGTAGGCCAAAACTTACAAAAGTTGGGGCTTTTTCACCATGCTCTATAGGTTCAGAACTAATCAAATTAGGAACATGTTCCTCCAACTATTTCCTAACAAGCTTAAGCCAAAAACTTGTATATTTTTGGAGAAGGTTTAAATAATTTTAACAAAATAAATTTTCTTCAAGAATAAAAAAAAAAAAAAAAAAAAAAACCAAAATCTTTAGGTAAAAATCTTTAGGAAGTTAAAAATCTTCAAAAGGTTAATAAAATGTTCATGAAGTAAATCTTTCAAAAAGAGAAAAAAAAGATCAAACGAAAAATCTTTTAACTAACATTAAAAGAAATTTTAAAACTAATAAAATACATAAAAAATTCAAGAAATCTTGATGAAAGAAAAAAATCGAGAAGAGTTCAATTTTTTTTCAAAAAATCTTGTAAATAATATTTTGAAACTCTATTAAATGTAGTACCTTATTTTCTGATACTGCTAAATGTCAAGACCCTAAACTGGGACATAATACGACCATACTCTCAAGATTTTCCCCAAGAGCACAAGACCACTATCTAGTATCAAATCATAAAGAATAATCCCAAAACTGAAAGAAAACAACAAATTAAAATCTAGTCAATAAATCCCAATAGAAATTCCAAAAGAAAATACTACAATCTCCCAAGAAATCAAAAACAGACTTAGGGGTACAACCCCAAGCTCATTAAAAAAAGCTAAACAAATCCAAATTGAGTAGTTATTCAATTCGAAAACAGATAAGTAAATAAAGACTGCCAAGTCTAGAAAATATGAGAATCAACTTTTCATTTATTCTCTTATTCGACATCACTAGAATCTGCAAAAAAAAAAAAAAAAAAAAAAGAGAGAGAGAATAGAGGGAAAGTAATGAAGTAGAAGCCCAATGAATAAAAAGAATACTTATGTTTTCTTTATCTTTCAAAATGTCAAAAAAATTGTAAAGTCAAAATGCATGTTTTCAAAACAATCAACTAATCAAACCAAACTTCCCTTTAACGAATTTAACAAATAGAAAAAAAATATCACAAATTCCAAATACTTTCTTTTAGGTAGGCTCAAGAAAGTATAGACACTCGTTGGTTTAACCAAATTTGGGCCTAGTTGTTTATCCCGCCAGGTAGGTTAGAACTTATAACAATGTGGAGCTTTTTCACCATCCTCTATGTATTCAGAACTTATAAATTTGGAACCTATTCCTTCAACTAATTCCAAATATATTTGAACCAAAAATTTATATTCTTCATAGAGAAGCTTTAAATCAATATTTAACAAGAATCTTGGGAAACTAAAAAAAAAAACAAAAAGTTAAATATTTTCAAGACAATAATTCTTGAAACAAAAGAATAAAATAAAAGGAATTAATAAATAAATTAAATAAATAATATTAATAATATATAATAATTGAAATAAATAATAATAAGGTCATTATTATTTTTAATATTCGAAAAATAAAATAAAAAAAGTATGGGAAAGAAACCAAACATATATATATACAGGAAACATAGATAATAATAATAATAATGGGATTAAGAACCAAGTGTTGTGAACCGAGAACCAAGAAAGAACACATTGCACTCTACCGCTATCCTCCATATTTTTTTAAATTCTTTTTTTTTCTTTTTAAATTTTAAAGATTCAAGCATCATGAATCAATGGAATTAAATAAAACATAAAATTAATTATTCCGTTCAGAATATAAAATACAAAAGGAACAGTAATTTGGTGTACTTAGGCATAAATATAGAATATATTTTTGCCCAATTATTATCGAAATAACCATTTTACCCTTAAGAGGTTTTGTCTTGGGATTAAGCAAATCCCACATTAGAAATTTACTAAACTATTTTGAGATGACTCTTCTATAAAAGCTATTAATGTCTCCCACTAAAAGTAAGTGCAATTAATTCCCTTTGCTATTAGAGTTTGACCTTATTGAACAAATTATTAACTTAAGCATCGAAGTCCTTTTAGGGGATAAACCACTTTCCCCCATCTTTTGCACACCGTTCCGGAAGGACCTTTCAGGAAGGACCATTAGGCAACCTCACCTTTCAGAAAGGACTCTTCGGCTACATCATATTGGCGCCCACCGATTTTGGTACAACAAGCAACTCAATCCTTTTTCATTATGACTACTAACCTTCATCCTACTCCTCCTTTCGCCAAGCCATCAGGCTATCACCTTTCTGAGCCCAGCCCAATTTTCCCGGAAGCTCAGCCCAACTATGTCAGCCTCTGTCCTACTGACCATATCCCTTTGCTGGTTCCTTGCTCCATGGACTAGTCCCTGCAATCCGCATCGTACAACCCCTCCTATCATCACGCTCACGGAAAACAACCGACCAAACCTTCAACTGGTGTTGAAAGTGTTGGCAGTAATACCTTATGTGAATAACTCGGCCTCCTGCCAACTCGCGGCGAGCTTTTGCAATCTGATTATGGCTTCATGTTTGCTCATTTGGACGAATTCAAAGAATTCCTTTGTCAGAAATGCTCTGAGATTTAATAGTTATGTATTTGGATTTGTTTAATTTTTAATAAGCTTGCAATTGTACCCATAACTTTGTTTAATAAGCCGGATGCCCGATGGAGATAGTGATTTCTGAAAATCAAAATAGGAAATAGAGACGAGGATAATAATCTCGTAAATCACTGTCTTCATCCTTGTTCCCACTCCTTAAACTATATATATAATTATAATATCTAATTATTAATATTTATTAAAGATAAATCATGTAATTATTTTAAAAATAAAATTGAATTCAAATGAATTAAGTACAAACCATGTAATATTTTAGTTCCAATATTACTTTCTTTTGGAAGAATTAGTCCTTTTTTTAAAATTTTTTGTTTAATAGCACACTTTATAAATCACGGATTTTTAGCACTAAAAATATGTAAAAATATGACCAAAAGAACTCACTTATACAATCAATTTTAATTTGAAAACTAAAAAAAAAAAAAAAAACAAGAGTTTGTTTCAATGATCACTTCAAGAAAAGTAATCAAATCGTATTATTACATATGTGGAGACATTGTTTTGGTGTTTCCTTTGGTTCTTTACATTTGTTGTCATGGTGAATTTTGAGTTGCCAGTAGTGCCATTATTTTACTGTCTCCGACAATAAGGAATTATCTTATAGTAGGTAAATATATAAAAGCACAATTAATTTTATAAAATACAATTAACATAATATTATTCACTCCATGTTAGAGATAAGATAGTTATAAAAACTATATGTACTATATGTTATTAAAAAAAAAAAAACTATATAATCTAGATGTACTTAGATGGAATGTATACATGGTATAGATATAGTTAAATATATTTTATTTCTCCCATTGTCGCCACTTTTAATTTATCTATAAATCTATGTCGCAAATCTTTATTAAAAATTCAAAAGGTACATTTAAACAAGTTTTCCATTTTTTTTTTTTTTTTTGAAATTTGAGGCACTATGACTTCTATCTGCATCGAATTTACGACTTTTAAAATCATAAATGAGGTTAATTGAACTATGCTTTCTTCACAAGTTTTTTTATTTTAATATAATATGAATCTACTTTTCTCTCAAAAAAAAAATTATTTTTAAAATTTAACAGTTTTTTTTGAATTAAATTTTAAAGATAAAAATTAAATTGTTAATATTTAAATATAAAAAATTATATGTATTATAAAATAAAGGGGAAATATAACAAAATAGAAAATAAAAAGAACGTCTTGTGGAGAGAATATATATCAACACCATTTATTAAAAGGAATAAGATGTAATATTTCTAGATACAAGTCTTGATGACTCTTGTTGAGAGAGTCAAGAATATCTAGGCAGTTAGAATATTCACATATAAAAATAATATTTATAACACTCCCCCTTGAATATCCATTTGTACAAGAAATATGCCTTGTTAAAACTTTACTAAAGAAAAATTCAGTGGGAAAAAACTTTAGTGTAGGAAAAAGAGTACATCTTCCCTTGTACACTCCCCCCGAACAAAATTTATGTAAGATCACTGAGTCGATACATTCCAATTTGACACACTCATCTTTCAAATGTTGAAGTCGATAATGCCTTTGTAAGTAAATTTGTGAAGTTGTTGCTTGAACAAATTTGTTGAACATTTATATTGGCATTCTTTTAAAGATCATGAGTATAGAAGAATTTTGGTGAAATATGCTTCGTGCGATCCTGTTTAATATATATTTCCTTCAACTGAGTTATACATACAACATTGTCTTCATAGAGTATTGTAAGATATTTCTTCTTAGAAGATAAACCATAAGTCTCTCGGATATGTAGAATTATAGATTTTAACCAGACACATTCACGACTTGCTGCATGAATTACTATAATCTCTACTTGATTTGAAGAAGTAGCAACAAGTATCTGTTTGGTAGAACACCATGACACAGTAGTGCCTCCACATGTTAAAAGATAGCCTGTTTGTGATTTGGCTCGGAGATATCGAAATACATGTTTAATTCCATTCTAATGTCTTCAAGTTGTATATGAGCTAAATCTTGTTAATAAATTTACAGCAAAAGCTATATCAGGTCAAGATACATTAGTGCATCTATAGCACTAAGATATGGTACTTCAGGACCAAGAAGTTCTTCATTATCCTCACGAGGTCGAAAAATGTCTTTTTTTACATCAAGTGATCGAACGACCATTGGGGTAGACAATAGATGTACTTTGTCCATATAAAATCTTTGAAGCAAAATTTTTTGTATAAGTTGATTGATGTACGAAAATTTCAGATCCATTTTTAAAGTTCTCGATATGCAGGCCGAGACAAAATTTTGCTTTTCCGAGATCTTTCATCTTAAATTCTCTCTTCAAAGAATCTACCGCTCTTGAAATATCTTCAAAAGTTCCAATAATATTTAATCATTAACATAGACAACAATTATAGCAAATCTAGAATTTTATTTTTTAATGAAAATACACGGGCAAATTTGGTTATTTTGATAACCTTCTTTAACAAATAGTCACTAAGACGATTGTACCATATATGCCATAATTGCTTTTATCCATACAAAGATCTTTGTAATTTTATTGAATATAATTCTTGAGAATTCAAATTGTATGCTTCAAATATCTTAAATCCTTCAGAGATTTTCATATAAATATCATTAAGAGAGCCATATGAATCGGCTATACTTACGATCATAAATTGCACATTTAAAATTTTCAATAGATGCCAGACTAATGAGATACCAAAGCATAATTGCATCCACCACAATAGAATATGTGACTTCGTAGTTAAAATTCTACAAAAATCCTTGTGCAACAAGTTGTGTTTTATATCTCACAACTTCATCTTTCTTATTTGGTTGTTGCACAAATACTCATTTGTCCCTTGTGAGTATGACATCTTCAGGTGTTCGGACTACGAGTCCAAAAAATTCACGTTTTTCAAGTGGTTGAATTATGTTTCAATTGCATCTTTTTAAAAATATAGTCAATCACATCTACGTTAACACTCATTGACGGATGTAGGGTCATGATCACCATTATGATTCACAATAGCTAGCGTTACATTCTGTATAAAAATATTGTCGACAAATATTTATTTTCGGCTCAATTGTTCCCCATAAAGACATAACTAATTGAAATCTCATTATTCTCTTATTTTTCAATATTTTCAGGTACTTGTACTTCTTTTGGAGTTATTCTGTTTGTTATATCTCTTAACTCTTCAAGAGTGACAATTTGTTCAATGGACTCATTTAGAACATTTTTTTTTTCTTTTGCTGGGATTATGATCTTGAGAACCAATTAGTTTATCATGCTTCTGGCATGCCATAGGCTCATGTTTTATTTCACTAATTGATTATCCTATCGGGACATCAATTCTTACGGAGTGTTTGCAGCTGGTATATGTGTAATACCTAGCCCAATTAGTGAGGGGCAAATTAGGAAAGTTACAATTTTTTTTAGGTGACAGATATTTATTTAGTTAACCTATATTAATTAGGGTTTAGTTATATCATTATTAGGGTTTTCAGAGATGGCTTACGCTACGTTTTCTAAGAGACAGTCAATCATCATGAACAATCGGGGAGAACCCAATCGACAATCTTTAGTAAGGTAAGTGAATTCCTCAATTCCTTTAGGCTTCAATTTGATGTTTGAGATTTTTAGACAGAGTTTAAGACTATTTTATAATATTTAGGTTGAGATTTGGTGATTGAATAGGAAGTTCAAATCTTGATTTGGGATATCAGAGGTGAGTAAATGAGTATTCAATTTTCTTCGATTTCTTGATAAATCTCTTGAATTTCTATTTAAATCGTATTTAATTTGAATTTTTGTTTAAATCGTATTTAATTTTATTAATTCGTTCTATTTTCAAAGAATTGTTTTTCTTGAATCTTAAAAAAAAAAAAAAAGAAAAAAACTTTTCTTGAATCTTTAACGAAAAAAAGGGAACGAGAATTGCGGCAGAGCCGCACTGTTCTTAATTTTTTTAAAAAAATTGCAAACCAGATTTTTCTGGTTCTTATTATTATTATTATCATTATTATATTTTATTGGTTTAGGCGGAACTTCAGCTTGTTCTTTTTGTTTCCTCTTATTTATACATATATACACACAAAGATATATACGTATATTCAGTATGTATATATGGATTTCAATTGCTTTTTCCTTTTTGTTTTCTTGAAATTCGTTCCCAATTCGTTCTGTTTTTTTATTATTTTATTTTATTTTAACTTATTTTCTTCTTCTTCTTCTTCTTATTATTACGTTACTTATTACTATTATTAGTATTATTTTAAAAGATTTTATTTCTTGTATTATTTTTCCAAGAATTATTTTCTTGAAAAATCTTTAAATTTTTGATTTTTAATTTGTTGGGTTTCTTTAGATTTTGTTAAATTTATTTAAAGTCTTTCTTAAAATAATAAGTTTTCGGCTCAAGTCTGTGTAGGAATTAGTTGGGGGGAACATGTTCCACATTTGTAAGTTTCTGAACCCATAGAGCATGGTAAAAAAGCTCACACTTTGATAAGTTTTGGCCGTCCTAATGGGAGTACAGTTAGGGCCGAATTCGGTAAAACCAACGAGTGCCTTTACTTGCTTGAGCCTACTTGAAAAGAATTTGAAATTGACATTGTGATATTTGTTTGTTTGCTAAGTTTGTGAAAGGGAAGTCTACTTGATTTGTTGACTGATATTTTGGAATAATTCTCTTTTTGATATTTCAAAAGTTTTTTCCTTTCATTATTGATTTTCTGATATTTTGAAAACAATGAAATCTGGATATTCTATTTATTCACTGGGCTTTCTAGCTCACCCTCTCTTTACTTCTCCCTCTTTTGCAGATGCTAGTGATGATTCGTAAGAGAATAAGTGGGGACTTCAATTCACGTAATTAGATCAGAATTCTATTTTGGAATTATACTCCCTAAATTTGTTCTAGAATTTCTATGGGAAATTATTGTATTGATATTATTTTTGGAATTTCTTTTGGAGTTATTTATTATATTAAGGATTTAGATTTCTTTTGCTTCATATTGGGGCCTAAATTTTTGATTGAGTTAAGAAAAAGACCTTGTATCCTTAGGGGAAACCTTGAGGGTACAGTTGTGTCGCGCCTCGGTTTTGGGGCGTGACAATATGTAATTTAATTAGTCACTTTCTTTGGGTTAATAAATATATCTGGTAGTTTATATTGTACAATGAGACTATCTTTTGAACTTCAAGTTCATATTATTTTGTATAGTGATTAAAATATTCCCAATACTATCAAGTTGCATTTTTGTTTCTCCCTCCAATATTGGGAATTATGATTCATGAGAATTGTAAAAAGATCTCTAATATCTCTTATGAGAGGAGAATCAAATATTCTCAATCTCTTTTGAAGACCCATCTTTGTGCGTCGTGGTGGAGTTATAGAAACATATATTGTACATTCAAAAAATTTTAAGACCGGAAATATTTGACTACTGACCATTAGGCATGATGTGCACAAATAGTAAAATTCCTTGAACAAATAAACTTCTAATTTATGGTTAATTTCATTTCTTTATAAAATTATTGTAATTGTTCTTCTGAAACATTCAATAATTGCTCTTCTGGAGCATTTAATTATTGTTGTACTACAAAGATTGTAGTAACATATGCAACATATTTTGATAAAATACTTCCTTTCGTCCTATCTTTAAGGATAGTATAAGTAGTTGCAATGTCTACAAGATATACTTATTTATCCATATACTTTAATACGAAAAGCATTATAATTAAATATTACAAATGATCCTACACTAAAGATCATAAATAAATATTACAAAATAAATACATAAATACGAGTAAATAAATATTACAAAAATAAGAGAGGTGAAAGCTAAAATAAAAGGTTGATGCATCTGACTTCAATTGATTGTGGACACGTGTTCAAGTCCCGCAAAGCGCAAATTTTATTTCTCATAGTTTCATGAGCCACAGGAATTCGTTTAAATCAGTTATGGCTTTGGCACATAGATATAAGGAAATTATTTATTAATAAAATGTGATTAAAAGAAGATAAATAAATAAATAAATAGAATATCTGATAAAAGAAGAGAAATAAATAAATCATTTATAAATAAATAAATATAATATTTGGTAAGGAATCGTTTATAAATAAAATATGCTTAAAAGAAAATAAATATGTGGTAAAAGAGGAGAAATAAATAAATAACTATGGCGTGCATAAAATTAAATCATTTATTAATAAAATATGATTGCAATATAATATTCAAATAAACTAAAACATAAACATACGAAAATATAAGAGATAAAATATTCTAAATAAGATATATATATATATATATATATATATATATGATATATCTAACAATATTTTAATTATTTCGGACTCTTCCATCTCCGATCAAATGATCCATTTTCTTTTCGAATTTTCGAAATCACATCCAATATCATAACGATCATCATAATTTTCTTTACCCATTTGTGCCACTTAGAAAAAAACTTCTAATTTTTTTGGCTTTATTATTCCACTTCTGGGTGATCATTATTCTTTTCCACTTCTCGTGGTTATGAATATCTTGACACTTATTTGATTTATTATTTGATTTATTTTTATAAATTTATATCCATGATCACAACTACAACCTCTTCTGGGGTATCAAATATTGCAATATGATTCCTATTTATGGATTTAAAATCCTTTGATATCATATACTTATAATCATGCTTTTTTTTTTTTTTTATTATTATTATTAGAACATCCATTCAACTATCTTCTTGTAGTCGAATCTTGTGGTAGACAATTGTAGTCGAATCTTTTTTACCTTATAATTATCTTTCAATTATGACTTTTTAAAACTATCTTTTGGTAGTCATCTTACAACGATCTTATCTACTCCAATTTTTTTTTTTTTTAATGACTATCTTCTGGTAGTCAAATCAATTGGATTGTATATCCATATTTGAAATCCATAATTATTTGGAACAATAGTATCTACCGGATCTGACTTGAACAGTCACATTTTTTTTTTTGAAAATAAAACAACATACCTCTTTATTATTCTTGATTCTAACCTCAAACATCAAACTCCTTAATGGTAGAATCTGTCGTGGTAGAGCTGGTGCTTATAACATGCCGATAACATGTTGTAAAATAAAAGGAAAACATATTAAAATAAAAGGAAATATAATAAAATAGAAAATAGGAAGAACGTTTTATAGAGAGAATATATGTCAACACCATTTATTAAAAAGAAGAAGACGTAATATTTATAGATACAACTTTTAATGACTTTTGTTGAGAGAGTCAAGAATATTTAGGTAGTCAAGACACATAAAAATAGTATTTATAACAATATGTAAATTTTAAATTTTTTTTAAAAATCAAAATTGAAAGGGGAGAAAAGAAAAAAGCTGATGTAAATAATGGACCCTAAAAGTCTACTGCTTTTGAGTATAAATTTCATATTTTCTGTTTAACTATTATAACATTTTCGATTAATTCCAAATCAAATTGATTTAACTTTTTGTATTTTTCTTATTCTTAAGGAGCCTCCGTTCTTAGGATAATAACTCCTTGTGGAGAAACGTGCCTTGTTTGTTTTTGAGTCGGTTTCTTATTCAGATATATTTATTTCTGTAGAAGCGAGGACGTCCTCATTCTGCATACTCGATTAATCTCAGAACAAACCCCTTTTCGAATTGTTAATTTTTTCCCCTCTCTGTACTTGATAATGGCTGAGGAAGAAACTAATTGTGTAGCCCAAGTCTACGACCTTACTTCCATTCTCGTATCATTTGGGACACACTTTGTTGTTCGCGGCAATGATGATCAGGTATATATAATATTCTCTGACCTCGTCTCAACTGATTTTGTTGCTAATTAATGCGGTGGGTTTAATCTTCCTTTTCTTCTTTATCTTCGGAGCTGGAAATTGTTAAATTTTGGATGCTCCTTCAGCCGGCATATGGGGTTTTATTTTTTTTTTAAAAAAGCAAGTCTTTATGCTGCTATCTGATTGTGCCAATGCAGGGTCCTCCATAAATTCTGAGTTCTATGAGAACCCATGGAATTCAGTAAATAGTATTCATGATGTCCCATTTGGGGGTGCATGCATACTTGTTTTTTTGTGGGAACAAAAAAAAGCTTCTTATTAATTTATTCCGAAACATTTCATTTCATTGAAATAGGTATCATATCATATGTGGTTGCTAATATTTCTAATTCTTTAATGTTGAAATTATTGGAAAATGGAAAACAGAGAGGGAATTTAAAGAGAATAGCTTT
>JAXGGT010000116.1:7401473-7422571 GCA_035583425.1 Marsdenia floribunda | reverse complement strand
AGTATATTATAAAGTTATCTTTATCTGTATCTGATTTTGAATGATATATCTATTATTCAAATTTTAAATTTGTTATCTTGATTTTTAGAATTTATACATTATTATGTTATATATATATATATATATATATATTTTGTTGTAGCGTATTATATATATATATAATAGTGTTTTCTTATTAATATTAATTATAATAAATAATTAATATTCGGTTTTGATTTATTTATATTATCTAACAAAATTTTCATTCTGAAGGTGATATCATTTTCTTTCATTTTGGAATTAATTAGGAAAATTTTTTTATCTAATAACATGTTTTTCAAATCCACTATATGTGTTTTTTTTTTTTTTTTTTTTTTAATATTAAATTTATGTTTTTACGTGAATAAGAAGTATTCGTAATTGATTTTATTAAAATAATTGATTTTATTAAAATACTTTTTCTGAATTAATGAGCATCGATTCTATTAAATTATCATTTATTTAAGATCAAATATATTTTAAAAAAATATATATATGTTTGAGATTAAAAATACCAAAATCTTAAATATTTAGAATTAAATATGTCAATTTTTTTCCTAATTAAATATCATTTATTTCTTCTTCTTCTTTTTTTCATTTTAATACGAATATATATATACACATATCACATATATTCTATTATTTAATATTTACAATAATAACAATTTTACTTATAATTATAAAAAATTATAAAATACAAATTATATTTTAAAAAAATTATAATTTCAATATATATATACAAATACACGTACTAGTAATATACAGTAGATCGCAGGTACCAGCGTGCAATTGAATTCCTGGTATCTAGGTTGTTGTTTTTTTTTTTTTTTTTTAATTTTAAAATATTTTTATCTCTATTATATCTCAATTTATAATCTATTGAACCATATTTATTGCCAAATTCAGATATCTAGGCTGTTTTAATAAGATGAAAGTCAAGTTGTAGTTAAATAAAATAAAAATTATTATAAAATAAAATAAGAATTATTGCAGTACAGGTTTTCCACTTTGAATATTCGAGCAAAATTTTACGCAATATTGAGATAACAGTGGAAAATCAAAAATATAACAATTCTTGTTTTATTCATTTATCAAGTACAAAATCTTAAATTTAACTTCTTATATCACATTTTAACTATGTACCATAGTAAAATCTTTATCCATAAATCCCTCTTAAATTAATTTAAAAAAAGAAAAAATTTACAAAAGATTGCACATACATATATATATATATATATATACTTCCGCTAACTTCCTCCTTCCAACACACTACAAAACTTTGAAAATTATTACTATTAACACTTTACCTAAAGTTGATAATTTAGCTTAACTTAAAGCTGATAAATAATGGAAAGCTGCAAAGTGCAATCTATGAGAGAGAGAGATCTGCATGCAAAGTCAATTTAATTCCCTTTCTTATGGACTGGAGGAAGAATAATATGCCGTTCTTCAATGCCTTCCCAACAGAAGGGCAAAATAGGCTTCTTCTTTTACAAAATGCATCTAAAGTTCTAACTAAACCAGAAACATCTATATGAACTTGGGACATTTAATCAAATGGGTTGCTTGACACCAGCTTGATCAAATGGCTTGCTTGAGTTACCAGGCTCCAACTTAACATTCGTTCCATCGACAACAGTAACCGACATTGGGTGTGAATCCTGATGAACAAAATTCAAATGCTATAAATTTATTGTTCTATCAATGGCCAGCTTGCTATAAAAGTTGGTGAATAGGTAAACACACCTTCAACTCAGTTGAGTCAGTGACCATTCTGTCCCCTTCTCTAGGCCGCTCGTCTTCTTCCATATCATCCTGATGCATGGTTTAAACCACAAGAAGCTATAATTGCTTGCCAAGCTAATTCAACAAAAACATGGTCTACCATCCATTTTGATACATCACTAAACCAAGTGGAAAACAATCAAAACAGTAACTACCAATACATGTTTTCTCAATAATTAGGAAGGCAAAGAAGTTGAGAGAGAACAGAAGTTAAGAGATCTGGTCAATCATAAGTTGATTATCCATAAAGAGAACATTGACCTAATTCTCTCCTATATACCCTTTTTCATTGCATGAAAGGCTAATACGCATATACTCTAATATGGCTTGGAAAGAACAGTAGACCCTAATCAAACTTATATTCTTAGCATGCTAGTGTACTGCACTTTTATAGACAACTAATAGAAAAAAAAAAGATCTGGAGCCGAATGGCTTTGCAAAGGATAAACATTTACTTTCTAATCAAGAACAGAGTAAAATCAAATTTAGACCTTCCATTTCATTTGCAAGTTTTATAATAGGGAAAAAGAAATGACAATAGGAGGCAAGTAAACAGTTTTAAATCATTCAAATGTGGAACGTACCCTTTCATTCGCCTCAGGCTCAACAAATTCTCTCTTGACTCTCCCAGAAACCAGACTACATTAAAGAACCAAGAACGTGATATGGTTAGCCTTCATAGTAATACTGCTGGAAAACGAGACACATTATGATGAAATTTCATGCTTCCTCCATCCGTTAAATGAAGACAATCAATTCCAGATATCTCAAAATGGAAATATGGACATTCAATTCTAGACAAAGAGATATAAGTCAAGAAATACACACCGATCATCAGGATCCATATTTATATCTGAATCAGGATCCCATCTTTCATCTGCATCATCACGATCTTCATCTGCCTGAAATACAATACCAAGTATTTATACTAATCAATAAGCATATAATCATCTTATGTACTGAGAAATATGCGGGAGAGTACAAAATTAGGGGTTGAATGAGACAATATAGTAGACATTTTCTAATTAGTTGTAGAAAGAATTATGCAATCACATGCATGATGGATCTATATTTTTATTCTAGACTGTGAACATTTATCAATTAATGTTAAGGATCATGAGCAAAGAATAATTGATAAATGTTCACAGTCCAAAATGAAATAGATTCATCATGCATGCATGCAAGAAAATCAATGAATTCTTGGCTTGTATCCAAATAACAGTTATCCAGAAACAGCACTGATGGGTGCAAAAGCAGAAGAAATGAAGCATTAAGGACATCTAGCCCATGAAAGGGAAAAAAAAAGGATTGCATCATTACCACCTTATACAAAGCAATTAAATGATTGAAGTCCAACTATTACATTAGCCACAATAAATTGACCCATTCTCTTAGCATGAGCTAACCTTAAGTGTCCTTGAGAAAATATCTATTAATTTAACAAGAAGAACAGCATATGTAGAGAATGAAACTGTATGGTGCAAAAACAATTCCAGAAACATCTTTGAGAAGATATTGTTCAATTCTCACCTAGGACAGAAAATCTAAACTGTTCCTAATCCAATAAAATAATTATAAGGAAAGGAAGCAAGTCACATGCAAGACCTCTTATCACAACATGCAAAACAAACCTCTGGAAGTTCAGTATCTGGTGGTCGCTCCTGAAACTGCACACTAGGAGCATGCTGAAGTTCTGAGAGATTCTCAAGCAGTTGTGCTTTTATATCCTCCAATATCTGACGTGAGTTCTTGTTTTCCATGTTACTTGGGGCAACATGAAGAGTATAGTCTGGACCAAAATATTCAAAGTATTCATGCTGTGGCATCTTATCTTCAAGCTCAACCCCAAGTGCTACTCCAGTCTGCAAAGAAGTGCAGATCATAGAATAGTATTTCAAGATATACTACAAGATGATAAGACGTTTCATTGAAATCACAACATATAGTCAATAAATTTGCAGAAGAAATCCTCTGCACGTCAAATGTCACCCAAAGACAAGGTTTCAACATGAACAAACCCCAAAAAGTGCCATTTCTTGCATTTCAAGTAGCATTATCTCCCGTTCCTCTAGGAGATCAGTGGTGCCAAATTAAATAATCTCTGAAATTACTGCAGTGTTTGTACTAAAAATATGTGGCAGTAAACGATTACATCCTATAAAAATCTACAGAATAGAATCATAGCCTACTTGGGTGCATGACTTTGAAAGTAATTCATTATAATTTATAGAATCATATCATAAGCAGTAACAAACAGCACATGAATTCAGTAGTGAAAAGCCGTAATTAAGAATCATGAAGAACAAATGCATTACCTCATAGCACCAGCAACGAGCAACATTACGTATTGTGTAGCCACCTCCGCCAACTAACAGTAAGGGGACATTAAATGATCTCATATATTTGACACATTCTGCATGGCCTTTAATAGACAGATTAAAGCAGCCCAACCTATCACCAGACAAGGAATCAGCACCACATTGCAAGACCACAGCACCTGGCCTGAAGACCTCCATGACTTTGCCCATTATTGGCTTAAATAAAAACTGATAGCTTTCATCATCAATTCCATCATCTAGTGGTACATTAAGAGAGTAATATTTCCCCCTGTTATGTCCAACATCCCTAATATCTCCTGTACCGGGAAAATAATCCCCAAATTTATGGAATGAAACAGTCATGACTCTGTCTGTGGTATAAAACGCCTCCTCAACACCGTCACCATGGTGAATATCAATATCTACATATAAAACACGCTGCAACAGACAGAACAAGATAATATTAGTTAAGTTTAACTTAAAAACCCAACTAAATGGGGTCAATCATCTCACATCTCCTCATTAAGCCAACAAAAAAGACGATGTGCATGCAAAAAATGTATCTAGAAAGCCCGATAATCATGTGATAGGATCTGAAACTAGGAACTAACATGAAGAAAGTAACCAGAAAATGCAAATGTTCAGTGTCAAGAGATGTTGTTAGGTACTTCAGATGTTGAATGTAAGAAAATGCCAGTAGCAGCAACCACAAAATATAGGAAGATAGCATGGCTGTCCTACTGTAATTATTATATAAACACACAATACTAGTTTGCTAGCTCGGGCCACTGAAAGTAACTGTATGCTCAAAGACCTTGGAATTGACATTTTTAATACATGATCTTGGACAAAACTGACAACCAATTATTCTACAGATTTCTACCATATCATACATGCAAAGGCTTACTTTCATGGTTAATTGTAAAGCAAGAAAAGTTGTAGCAATACAAAAACAATAAACCTCATGTGTCTTGAGAAGTTCCAAAATTGCCAGCACTATATCATTCACGTAGCAGAAACCAGAAGCCTCACATTTCTTTGCATGGTGTAATCCACCAGCCCAATTTATAGCAATATCACAATGGCCATAATTTAACTTCACTGCCCCACCCAAAGAGCCTCCTGCATATGCTTGACAGAAGGAGTAGAGACCATCAAAAACTGGGCAGTCTTCACCAACATTAAATCTCTTCAGTTGCCTCAGCTGATCTTGTTGACTTTCGGGGGTTATTGTACGCAGAAAGCCAACATAATCATCAGCATGGAATCTACAAAGGTCCTTATCTCTTGCAGGAAGGGGTTTAAGCACATGCATGTTCTGCAGTAATCCATAATGAGCAAGAAGAGCATGGGTCATCCGAATTCTATGAGGCTTCATTGGGTGACCTTGCCCGTAGTAGTAATTCCCAATCTCTGGGTCATAGAAATAGCTTACTTTCCTCTTCACCCCATCTGGACCAGATGGTAAGGAATTACCTCCTGCTTCCATTGCCTGCTGTGTAATTAAATAACAAGTGAAAGCCTAAACAAAGGTAAAAAGAAACTCATAAACTTTAAAAGTATTATGATTTAAGCCAACGCTAAGCTAATCTTTCATTCTAGTGTTTCAAGAAACAAACAAATATAAGATCAGGAGAACTGTTCTTACACAAATTGGAATATCTTTCACTGGCTTAAAACTCAGCAAAAAAAAAAAAAAAAGGAAAAGGATGACCTAAATTAAAACTCAAAACATGCTATTAGAAAAAGATCATCATGCAGTTTGTGGCCATGGAAGCAAATTCTTATTTTGAAGAAGAACTAATGTGAAAATTATTTAAAGACTAAATATCTATGTGGACACACTGGTTTTCGGAAAGTCCACTACCAAAATAGTGCTTCTCTGTCTGTCAAAGGTAAAAACAAAACCTTGAGAAAACTGTTGTCCTCGGCTTAAAACCCAATCAGAGTACACTTACAGATTGAAAAGATGCAATTCACAGTGTGAAGTTTTTTCACTTCCTTTTTCTCTTTAGCCCTACTCAAAGAATTAGAAACTTAAAAAGAAATTCGGTTGCATATTGACAATGAAAAAAAATTCAAACAAATAGAACAGAAAAATGGAAAAGAACACATAAAAACTACTAAAACACAGATTGAATTTCAAACCACACCAACAATAGATCAACAACCCAATCCCAAGAAAGACCTTACCACCTACCAGCCAAAAGACAGAGATATAAACAAAAAAGATTACAGATATTCTTACAGTGGCTACAGTGATAATGGATATGCCGGAGAAACAACCTATGACCCAGTCTTGCCGAGAAAGAGAAAGAAGGGATGAGAGAAAACCACAAGTTCGGTCCCAAGGTTCAGAAGAAAACAAAGAAGGCCCGGATTCAGTTCCGGATACAGATTTACCACATATACACAAATAATTACGAAAGCAAAACGCAAACTAAGCAAAGAGAAGATGGACAAGCATAGAAGCAGAGTACTAAATTTGGGACTAAAACTTAAATTAACTATTGAAATATAAATTTTTAAAGAATTAAACCCAAAAAAAAAAAAAGGGACAAGAATCCAATTTTCTTTAGCAGAACATTCTTTTCAAGATGATTTTCATTTTTTTTTTTTTTTTTTTGCACGTAGGGGGTAAAGAACAACTGAGGCGGCAGAGAATAGAACGGGCGGAATGGATACCTACATTCGTTGCTCGGAGTCGGAGGATTCGAGTATGGAAGGAACGAACGGTACGAGGTCGGAATTCTGGAGCTTTCGGCACTCGTCTCGTCTAATTGTTTTTACAATTGCTGTATACTTGCGAATGCCACCAATATATATATATATATATATATTGTATATGAAAGACTTACAAACATCTAACAAGAAGTTTATTTTTATTTCAAGAATCCTCCACCCTAATAAAATCCTCTTTATTTTATGATATATCGCTAGTCCCTTTTAATCTGTTATGTTTTCACTATTTTTATTGAAAATAGTCCCTTAAGAATTTTCAAATTAATTAAAATGGTCCGTTAACTGTTAACATCTAAATATTCCGTTAACTTCTTTTGTGCGTGCTTTTTTAGAGGGGTATTTTTGTCTTTTTGTTCAAAATTAAAGAGAAAAACTAAAAAAAAAAAATAACTATTAATGGAATAAAGGAGGTGTAAAAGTACAAAAATACCCTTATAAAAAGGCACGCGCAAAGAAAGTTAACGGAATATTTGGATGTTAACGGTCAAAGGAACACTTTGATTAATTTGAAAATTCTTAAGGGATTACTTTGGACAAAAATAAACATGAGGAACCATAACAGATCAAAACATAAATTTAAGGTATTAAATTGGCGATTTATCCTTATTTTATAAATCCCTTAATAATTTGTATGCCATTGTGGTCAATGATTTACCATCTGCAAAAATTAAAATGGAAATAATGCAACTATGAAATCAATTGCAAATTATATATTTCATTAATTTAGAAGTATGGGTTATAATCTCCTATTTAATTTGCTCATTCTTTTTGTCAATGGATTCGAGGGTCTTTTGGGCTTAATCTCGATCCATTATCACAATATCAATTTGGATCTGATCCGTCTCAAGGGTCTTTTAACTTAATCTCAATATGGATATGACTCCGAGGGCCTTTGAGGCTTGATCTCGAAGATGAATTTGGACTTGAAAGGAAAGTGATCCGATATGACAGGGCTTTGCAACCCCCAAGACTCTTGTTGTGTTTAAAGCTCTCTCTTGGCCTTCTATTTATAGAAGAAGGGAACCACATCACCTTGCTATGTGTTAACTTGTAATTCATTATGATAAATTATAAAAGGTAATTAGTAATAAATAATAAGTAATAAGTAATTAGGGTAAAGTAAAAGAGTAATTAGTAAATAAAAGTAAAAGTTAATTACTTGGAATTTTAGTTACCACTTAGTTAAATAAAATTACTATTTTTATTTATTTTACAACATTTTACTATCTACAAATTGCCCCTTTGGAACTTTGTGCACGGGCAGTTAAGAGATGTTTCGTCGACAAGTACCAATATCCATTTATATACCACGATTTATTTGAATCAAATTATTTAATTAAATTTGATTCCTATGAAATACGAGATAAATATATATATATATATATGAATCGATTTTGAATTAAACTTATAGATAAATCTGACTCGAAAATGAATACGATTCACTGATTATATATATATTACAAATCAAATTTGAGTCAAATTTTGAATTTGAATTTGACTTGAAGATAAATGTGACTCGTAATCTTTGAAAACATATTTTATGAATAAGTATTTGAATCAAATTAAGAGTTTGAATTTAACTCAATATAGACATGAATGTAGATTATAAATATATTACGAATCAAATTTTGAATCAATTTTAAATTTGAGTTGACTCGAAAATAAATGTGATTCGCTGGAATTTTCAAAAGATATTTTATGAATCAATATTTGAGTCAAATTAGACTCGCTGATAAATACGATTCGCTTTTAAATATATATATATATATATATATTTAAAATATAATCCTTATTTTCTTTTTAACTCATGTAAATATAATTCGTAGAGTTTTTTTTTGAAATCATGAAACCATTTTCATCGAATGCCAATGTAAAGCACAAAGACTATTTTGTTGCTTCTTCCGTGCAACTGCTACTCCATAAAAAAATAATAATAATAATTATAGATATTTCACCCAAACAAATCGGATCCAAATCCCAGCAAAATCCAAGAAGACCCCCTAATCCTCAAACCTCCTAAAAATAAAGAGGCACACCACAAGCCATCAAACTCTAGCTTCATTTAAAAGTGTCATCAGGAAGTAGTTAACTTGTAGCTTTAAGGAATTCAGTCTTTGAATCTTTTGGATAACCATATTCTTTGCTTCTCTCTCTCTCTCTCTCTTTTTTTTTTTTTTAAACCTCCCTTGATTTTCTCCATGTACGTGTTCCCCCTTTTTTTAAAAAGGCCAAAAATTCATCCGCTCTTCTACATTGGTAGACGGCAAATTGCCTATATTAATTTAAAACTGTAGCTTTTACATTATTGGCCGCTGCACATATTATCATTCTTCTCCATCATTTCCAGTTCTTCTGCTCACAATTCTCCTTTGAAATCAGTGTGATGTATACGCTAATTGGAGATTTTCGATCTTCAAAGCTTCAGGATTCCTCTTTCAAGCTGTGTTTCTTTTTATCTCTCTTTTTTTTTTTTTTTTTAAATAAAAAGAATCTCCCTTTCCTTTTTAATTCTTTATTCCCCTTTTTTTTAATCCATGCTTCTCCTCTCTTTTGGAATTTGTTCTCTCTCCCAAGAATACTCCAGTTAACTATTCTAATTAAAACAAAGCAGCAGGGAAGCTGTACGGCAATGAGAACAAAAGTCCAAATACGACTCTGGAGACTCCTTGCTCCGTGATAACATGTGAGAGTGTGATTCAAAAGCTTGAGCCATTAGTTCTTAGAGATGGCCATTCTAATTTAATTGATGAATATTCTAATTTAATTGCCACCTTGCAGTTTTGAGTATTCAGAAAGAAGAACGAAGAAGAGGAGGAGGTAAGGATGGCGGCACAACAGAATTTGGAAAAGATGCAGCTCATTCAGAATTATTGCAATCTCTGGCACATCGATCTTATGCAAAAGCTGATCCTGCTTATTGATGTTTGTCCTTTTGGTGTGCGCCATGCATATCTTATTTACTTCAGAGAAGAGCTCTCTACAATGATATGTCAAGGTCTGTACGTTGTGCTGGATATATGCCTTGCAATGGAAAGTGTGGAGAAAGTACATGTGTTGAATTTTGTCTTGCAACTGAGGTATTCTTGTGCTTTGGAAATTTTGTGGCTTCTACCCGCTTTTTTTTTCCCTTTTTGCAAGATGAGTTCAACATACAAAAAACACAATGCGATAATTGCATTAATGGTTTCATGTTTTGCCTTCAACAAATTGCTTGCATATTCTCAATTGTTGCTATGATTGTTGGAAGTCATGAAATTTCTGAGGCTTCCCAGATACTGTCTTGCTTTTCAGATATGGTCTACTGCATGGTCTATGCATGCATGCAGACACAACACAAGGTTGAAATGGACAAACGGGATGGTAAGTTTGGGCCTCAGCCTATGGCTGTTCCTCTAGCACAGCACACGTCACTATCATTATACTCAACCCCTGCATGCTGGTTCCTCAAGCTAGGAAAAGTACAAAATGCCCTGCAAATTGCCATGGCAGAAGATATCCTTGAGTCTTGAAAGAAACAATTCTGCACATTTAGAGGAGGAGGGATGATGTGCCTTGAAAGAGTTTTGAGTTCCACTAGCAAGGAAAAGGTCAGATTTTTGGAAACATTTAACTTTTCAAAGCTTGGAACGTTGATAGGTTTATACAGTGTATAGATAGATAGATGATTGGCAGAGTTTTTAATGTTTCTCTTATATTCATTGTGGTTCATTCGTTGACATTTTCAGTTATCTTTTGGCCTTCATTCACTCAATTGGGACTGAAAAGCTTGCACTTGAAGAATTATACTTCATCTGAATGAACCATAATTGCTTGTACCGAAAGAGGGTTTTGTAAATGGTACTCTTTTTGAATTTCATTTTATTTGAATTTTTTTTTTAGTCTTAATGCTGTAGGAACTATTGCCAAAAGAGCTGATGTAATCACAGTCCCTGGTGTATAATACTTAGCACATTTGTCTATGTATCTTTGTGCTTTTGATCTATTGTTCAGCAAGTCATTAACAAGTTTTGTCATTCTAGCCACCACAGAATCTTCAGCAAGAGCAGTTGTCCTAATGGTAATGTACCCTTTTACATTAATGGTTCCTGCCCAAACAGTGGAATCTTTTTGTTATGGCATAGGCAATGATTCTCCTGTTAAGGTCTTCTCATCAACTTCACATTTTTGCCAAAATAGCCTTTTGAGGTACTAAATTTACCAGTGATGACATTGTAGCAGATGCCTTGTGACTTGCCTTTGTTTCAAGCCATTCTGCAATAGTGAACAGAAACACAATCATCTCAGCTTCCCAGTAATCCTTCAAAACAGTGACAGCTCTTAGAACAATTAGTACGATGCCAATAGCCACAACTCCTGTTGTAGCAATGATATCTCCAAATCAGACCCTTGAAAAATTATCTTCACCATTCATATTTAAGGTAAATATGTCTTCTTCCTACCGTCAAAAATTCAGCCAGATCTAAGAAGAATTGATGCTCGATCATAAGAAAGCAGTGGACTGTCGGATGACTGGAAACTGCTAGACAGCTTATAGTTGCAGAAATTATATCGGAAAATCTGACCGTTGGAAACTGATCTCTAATGTTCATGTTAAAGGTAAATGTATTTTCTATTTTTTGTAAAAATTTCAGGCTGATTGGATGGAAATTGAAGCTCCAACTGTTAGAGAAATGTTGACTGTCAGAAGATTGGAGGCTCCTGCACAGCTTATGTTTCAGAAATTATACTACAAAATCTGACTGTTGAAAAATGATTTTCACCATTCATATTGAATAAAATCAATTCATATACTTACTGACAAAATTTCAGCCCGATCAGAGCAATATCAAGGTTTCAATTGTATAAAGAATCAGATTGCAGGACGAAAAAGAACATTATAGACAGTTTATGTTGCAGAAATTATATCTCAAAATCCGACCGTTAAAACCTAATCTCCACCGTTCAGATTGAGGAAAGATGTGTCTTATACTTGTTATCCAAAATTCAGTCAAATCGGAAACAAATTGACTACTCGATCGTTCAAAATGATTTGACTACCAGACTGAAATTTTCCCTCCATTATTCACTTGACATAGGCATCAACCTTGACATACATAAACTTGAAGTAATCATCCACCTCATCAATCATCAAGTTGGGAAAATCAACATCTTCAATGACTTGGCAACATTTATTTGGAGAAATTAATCAACTTCTTCAGCAACTTTGATGATTACCGAATATGTGAACTCAATATTGGTTTTATGCCCCTTCGTTCCTCATCGTTAATCCTCTTTTATTATTACTTTTTTTTTTTTTTTTTTTTTTTTTTGTAGATATATGGTTCATCAATAAAAGAACCAAACTCTATTTCTTCTTTTTTTTTTTTATACACTCCTCTTTATTATTATTATTATTTAATGATTGATTTTTATTTTATTTTTTTTTATTATGCTGAGATTGAACTTAGAATCTTGTTTTAAACTACCGACGCATCCTATAGGAGAATCAAGTCAGACGTAGTTCAGTGTGCAGTTTAAATTCATACATCAAAGGAGTAATATGCAGTTTTAGCTCATGCATCAAGGAGCATCATGTTTCAAGCATAGTAATGATTCAAGTATTTCCCATTGATGGGTCCAACTTCAGCACCATCCTTATTGTCACGAGGTTTATGTCCCGACACGCACAGGCTAAGAACACACGCCTCACTAGCACTCAGATGTTGCAAAAAGAAGGCAATAAACAATAAAACACAAGTAATTACGGGCAAAAGCACCCAACCTTTAACTATATCCCAAATAGAAAAGGATAAAACTATGAGTACCTACGAACAGAGGTCACTCGGGCTAACACCCCTAGCTCAGATAGGAACAAGCACATAGCTAGCCTATCTCTCTATGCCTTCACGCCCTTCTCTCTTTAGAACTACACTCTAGAGCTTCTCTCTCTAACTACACTAGAGACTCTGAGAATATGAGATGATTAGAAATGAATGAGCTCTCTCCTTTTATAGAGAAGAGGGGCTCTCACCGATGGTTGAGATTGTAACACATGTAAGGAGACCTCAAGGCCCGTAGCCCAAGCTTGTGAAGCTTCCTCGATCCACTAGATCAAGAGACCCAGTCTTCATCTTCTAGGATGCTCTGGAACCTTCTAGAACCTTTTAGGACCTTCTAGAATCTTCTATGTTAACCAAGTCTTCTAGTTGAACTGCCTGCCTGACTTGACCATGGTCCGCACCAATCCGCACCATTGCAGGGCCACAACTAACCCACACGAACTATTATGTCACCGAACCATCTAAGTCTACTAGCACAGTCTGTCCATCGAGCCATCGAACCTAGGTGAGCCACTCAAGTTTGAGCCACTCAAGTTTGACCCACTCCATAGCCAAGGCACACAATCAAGGCATGACATGCGTGCACAAGCATGGTCCCCGTTTGAGCCACCCCAACACTTGGGTCTCAAACGCCTAAGTTTGTTTTTCATAGATGTCCCCGACATCTACGATACCTCTCTGGCACACGGACAATGTCTCTGCACAGACGACAAACCCCTCGCCAATGTGTTGGTCCCGGGCTCGGGAGAAAGGGTCTCACACTTATCAACAAGTTTGTATGATCCACTTGAATATACTTCAGTTACAACATAAGGACCATCCCATTTTGCTTCAAGCTTCTTAATCTTTTGAGGAAAGATAATTGGCCTTCGAACTGCAAGTACCATATCCCCAACTTGGAAAGAACGAAGACAAATTTTCTTGTTGAAGGCTCTTGAAAGACGAGCTTGATAAAATTCCAACCTCTGTTGAGCTTCCAATCTCTTCTCATCCAAAGCTTCCAATTCTTCAATGCGTAGGCGAGCATTATCCTCATCTGTGAGACCTTCATGAACTACTATCCTTAAAGAAGGTATCTAACGTTCCAACGGTAGAACAACTTCAACACCATACACTAGTGCATAAGGAATCGATTGAGTTGGAGTTTGGAATGTAGTGCGATACGCCCATAAAGCTTCTTCAACCCTCCTATGCCAATCTTTCTTTGATTTGACGACTACCTTTCAACAGATTATAAAGGTTTTTATTGAAAGCTTCAGCTAATCCATTGGTAGTTGCATACTACATTGAAGAGAAAAATTGCTTAAATTCAAATCTATCACAGAGTTGCTTCATCAAGTTATTGCGGAAAGGCTTGCCATTGTCTGTGATGATATATCTCAGAACTCCATAGTGAAAGATGATGTTTACACGGATGAAGTTTACAACATTCTCTTTTTTTACTTCTCTCAATGCAACAACTTCCATTCATTTTGAAAAATAATTGGTGGCTGCCAAAATATAGCGATGTCCGACAGACGATTCAGGTAATGGCCTAAATACGTTAAGTCCCCATGTATCAAATGGCCATGATGCAAAAGTTGGATGTAGTGACTCTGGAGGTTGATGGAGGTAATTTGCATGAAACTGGCAGGCTTGACATTTCCGAGCATAATCCAAGCAATCTTTTACCATGGTAGGCCAATAATATCTCATCCTCTTTATTCAAAAATGCAGTTTTGGTCTAGATTGATGAGCTCCACAAATTCCAGAATGAACTTCTTCCAATGCTTTATTTATTTCATCACCTGCTAAACAACGCAAAAGCAATCCTTCAAACGAGCGTTGATAAAGTACTTGTTTGAAATAAACAAATCTTGGTGCTCGCCGACTAATGTTACTTTTCTTCCTTGAATCTTCTGGTAAAATACCATAAGTCAAATAGTTAATAATTGGTTGACGTCAATCCTCTTCTTCAACAACATAAATAGCATTGACAAGTTTTAAGTCTTCATGATCATCGTCGTCACCTTCTTCATCGTCAAACAATGGAGGCACAACCCAGCTTTGACAAACAGGTATTTGAATATCTGAACTTGGTAATGCAAGGACTGAAGCTAATTTAGCTAATGCGTTTACTTGTTGATTATCTTTTCTTGGAACATGTTCAAGAGAGACATCACCCAACCATCCAATCATTCTTTCAGCATATTCATGATACGGGATCAACTCAGGCTTCTTTACTTCATACTCACCAATAAGTTGGTTGATTACTAGCTTTGAGTCTCCATAAACTTTAAGTTGCAATTGTTTCATGTCTGCGGCCATCTCCAAACCGAGGATGAGAGCTTGGAATTCTGCCATGTTACTGGAACATCGTTGCATCAATACAAATGAGTATGGTAAAACATCTCTATCAGGTGTGATAAAGATTATCCTAGCACCAGAACCATGTCGATGTGCAACTCCATCAAAGTATATTTTCCAAGGAGGCATGACTTCAATTAAGAGAACGTCTTCATTCGGTAAGTCATCAGTCAATTTCCATTCTGTAGGTATCAGATGATCAGCTAAAAAATCTGCCAAAACTTATCCTTTTACGGCCTTTTGTGGAATGTAAATTATATCAAATTGCTGTAGTTATAGATACCACCTAGTTAAACAATCAGACAATACCGACTTTGCCATCGCATACTTGATTGGATTTGCTTTGGAGATCAACTTCACCGTATGAGCTTGGAAGTAATATTTCAACTTCTGAATGACAAATACGAGAGCCAAACACAACTTTTCAATAAGAGAGTACTTCAGTTCATTTGGCGTCATCATTCAACTCAAGTAGTACAAGGCACCCTTTTTCTCTTTTTTATTTTCTTGAGCAAGCAAGGCTCCAACAAAATATTCTTAAGCAGCAATGTAAAGTAACAAAGGCTTTCCAGGAATCTGTGCAGCCAGCACTGGAGAATTTATCAGGTAAGACTTTATACTTTCAAAGGCATTACTGCACGCTTCATCCCATTCAAATGGCTCATTCTTTCGTGTTAATCAATTGAATGGTTGACATCTGCCTACTAAATTTGAAATGAATCTCCATAGATATGCTAACCTACCTTGCAAACTTCTTACCTCATGCACATTGCGTGGCTCAGGCATTTTCAGAATAACATCAACCTTTGCTTGATCAATCTCAATACCTTGTTGATGTACAATGAAGCCAAGAAATTTTCTAAAAGTAACCCCAAGTGCACATTTCAGAGGATTCATATTCAGTTGATAACGACGAAGTCGTTCAAACACATTCCTCAAATCTTCAAGGTGATTTTATCGCCTCTTCGATTTTACGACCAGGTCATCCACATAATATTCGACATGTTTGTGTAACATATTATCAAAGATCTTTTGCATTGCTCTTTGGTAAGTTGCTCCAGCATGTTTTAATCTAAATGGCATCACCTTGTAGCAGTAAATACCCTTGGGAGTTCTGAATATGGTCTTTTCCTCATCTTCAGGTGCCATGCAAATTTGATTGTATCTAGATGAGCCATCCATGAAAGATAATGCTTCATGCCCAGTTGTGGCATCAACCATAAGCTCTGTAATAGGAAGCGGAAAGTCATCCTTTGGACAAGCATTGTTCAAGTCTCTAAAATCAACACAAACTCGAATATGTCCATTCTTCTTTCTCACTAGTACAATACTGGATATCTATGTTGGATATTTGACTTCTCGTATGAACCCTGCATCAAAAAGTTTATTCACTTTATTTTCTATCAATAGGACCAATTCTGGTCGAAAGCGACATTAAGCTTGTTTTATTGGCCTTGCCCCCCCTCGTTTCATGGATAAGTGATGAACGACAATTTTAGGATCCAATCTTGGCATTTCCTTATACAACCAAGAAAACACATCCTTAAATTCATGCAAGAGTTCAACATACTCCCTTTCCTCCTCACAAAAGAGCACTTATGTAGATTGGATTGCGATCTTCCGCAGTCCCTAGATTGACTTCT
Source organism: Marsdenia floribunda (assembly GCA_035583425.1). Taxonomy (NCBI): domain Eukaryota; kingdom Viridiplantae; phylum Streptophyta; class Magnoliopsida; order Gentianales; family Apocynaceae; genus Marsdenia; species Marsdenia floribunda. The sequence continues at coordinate 7,405,900 of JAXGGT010000116.1, read as the reverse complement.
TTTAACTCATCAACAGTAGCCTTCACACCCTCCTCAAGTTCAGGAGGAGCATCCTTAGCATCTTCCTCTTTGATATGTTCTTCATCAATGACAGTGACAGTGACATGGTAAGATGATCCTATACTTTCTTCATCTTCTTCTTTTGGCTTAGTACATTCTATTGTGTGAAACTTTGCTTTCAACACTGAACCGCAATCTACAACAAGAATTTAACACCTCTTCATTCTCGAAGGAATTCTACTACAGACTTTCCCCCAACATGTAGACTTCTTATGTTTCTAGATTCTTTTTTAGATACAAGCTATGTCATATTTCTCATGTATGTGTTCTTTTGTTATTGTTGGCGATATTCTATCAAACACAGAAGTTTGTGCATTAATTTTTCTTGAGTGATCAAAGGAAAAGTTGTCTTCTATATATGATTCCTCATCTTATACAGAAATGTAACAATTAGAGACACGTTTTATAGAAATTCGGACTGGAGAAGGTTGGATATATCTGAAGCCAACACGAGAGTTTTTTGGCACTTCATTGCTTCCTTATACTTTTGGATAGACTACTGCTATAGGTAGTATTCCCAACTTACCTTTTGATTGACTATTATATCCAACCTTTGCTAATAGTCTGTAAGCATTGGGATCAAAGCTTTCTTTATTCCTTTTATCAGGTAATCAATCATGTTCAACCTTTGCCCCTTCTACACAAATCCCTTAAGGATCGATTTTGACTGCTTGACTGGTGCAATCATTGTCAATGGCATAGTAAACTCCTGCAATGCTTCGACTTTTATGAAAAGTGATTGTCCTTATTTCCTCACTGACCTAGGAACATTACACAAAACATTTGACATAGATTCTTTCTTCATATTATTGTCCTGCTTTTGTATGTTGGTAGAATGCTTCACAATCTTTACAACTTTCTCTGTCAATGATGACTCTCCCTTGGAATATGAATTATCTTGTTGTTCTTTCGCTTTTGCTGGCACTGACTGTTCCTTGCGGGGCTCTACAACTTTACCACGGAGATAAAATTTGTTGTCTACAATGTATCCTTTAGCTTTAGTAAAAGCTTTGTCATCTGCCACTATCTTTTTCACAGTACTATTGCTCAAATATTTAAAATATTGATGTAACGTTGAAGGTATTACTCCATCATCGTGTAACCATGGTCTTCCTAACAGCATATTATAGGAAGTTTTGCAATCCACTACGTGAAGAAGCACACTTGAAACCATTTCATCAATTAGGTGATCAAATCTGACAACACCAATAGCTCTTTGTCCTCCTTGGTTAAATCCTTGTATCATGAGGCGGCTTTGAGAGAGTTCTTCAACATGGATGTCATATTCTTTCAACATGCAAAGTGGGAGAATATTAAGTGCAGAACCTCCATCCAATAGTATTTTGTTCATCCTCTTCTGACGCACATATCCAGACATGAACAGTGGTCTATTATGCAGTTTTGATCCCAACAAGAGATCATCATCCGTGAAGTTTATTAAGGTTATACAAGCGATTGCCATCGAAGGTAGATCATCTTTCTTTGTAGAACATTCGCCGAGTGATGTTTCTTTAGAATTACCAACTCTATTAACATGTATGGTCAAACACGAGTTCGTTAACCACTTTTGGAAGGAGAGTTGATTCTTCTGACATTTGACCGACGTACAACCATCATTAACATCAACAATATCTGCAACTCTTGGAACTTCAGTTATTCCTTCACGATAAAGATCATTTACTTCAACTTTCTCCGATTCAAGCTAGGCATAATTGATCGAAGTGCATGGTGATGATAGACCATCTTCGAAAGATTCCTTTATGCTTGTACACAAAGGAGAATCGAGCAAGATACTCGTTGGATTAGTAGTTACCTTTTCTTCCTTCAATAGTATTTATCCCTTACGAGCTAAATCCATCACCTCGTCCTTGAAGACAAAACATTGTTCGATAGGATGACCAATAAGACGATGGTACTTACAATAATTTGGATCGCCAGCCCGATTCACCGGTCCTAGTTGCTTCATATTAGGTAATTCAATCAATCCAACACTCAACATATCATCGAACATTTTTCACACATCTGAATCAAGGAAGGGATAATTCTTTCCTTGTATTTCCTCCAATGTCGGCTTTCTTTTTGGTACACTTGATGGAATGTCATGCTTCTCTGCAAAGTTCTTACTTACTTTCGTTGCTATTCTGACTAGAGCGATAGTTGCTACAAAAGACTCCTTCACCTCTAGCTTAGACAAATGTTTATTTATCTTCTTGAAGTCTTGTTTATCCTTTCTGCATGGCTCAGCAACAAAGTTTCCTTGATCTTCATGAGTTTTAATGCTCAATTCCATGTCATGGGCATGAGTAGCTAATTCTTCAAACGTATTTTGTTGGATACCTTTCAAGATATACTGAAGGCTCCAATGCATTCCTTGAATGCACATCTCAATGGCTGACTTCTCATATAGTTGATCTCTACAATCTGAGCTCAAACTTCTCCACCGATTGATGTAGTCAACAATAAGTTCATTTTTCCACTGTCTGGTATGACTAAGTTCAAACATACTTACACTTGGTCTAGTGCTATAGAAACGATTCAAGAATTTTGTTTCAAGTTGGTCCCAACTATCAATTGATCTTGGTGCCATGTCAATATACCAATCAAAGACATTTCCTTTGAGAGATCGAACAAACTGTTTAACTAGAAGATCTTCTTATGTTCTAGCATTGCTGCACGTTTCAATGAAATGGGCGACATGTTGCTTAGGATTACCTTTACCATCGAACTATTGCAGTTTTAGAGGTTGATAGCCCGCAGGCATTTGTTAGTTTGGAATATGCAAAGGAAGATCTTGAACTTCTTTCATATGTGTCCTTTATCGTCCCCTCGGTAAAGTTCTTGAGTTCATCGATAAGAATAGATCCATCCGCTAAAACATGAACACTCCTTTCTTGTTTAATAATCTCAGATCCATCGACACATTTAGACTCCTTTTTAGCAGTCTTGATGGTTCCGATATCATTGGATCCTTCTCCCTACTTAGATGTAACATTTTTCTGTGCTTCTTCAGCACGCCTTTGTGCAGTTTGATTGGACTTACTGCTATTTCTCATTAATTGGGTGATCACACGATCTTGATTTGCTGCATGTATCGCAAGATTTTTCACCAATTTTGTCAAATTTGCCAGTTGTTCCTCTATGGTTGAAGCGTTTACCATCATAATGGGCATGACTGCGGTATTTGCAGAGGAATTCTCGGGATCATCATCATCAGCAACCAAATTTCCACGACCATCATCTGTAGAGTCCATGGCGAGATCTTCGTCTTCTGATTCAAACTTGTCTGAATTAGAATTGTGTTCCAACAGCGACAGTGTTGTTTGAATCATTTTACCTACATTGCCTTTAGGTTGATTCTGCACAAGAGCAACATCAAAGCAAGGATTATCATATTTGAGGTTTGAACTGCCAATAGCTTTCGTTTGCAAATCAAGAAGCATTCTTCCTTTAATTCGAGTGGTGGGTCCAACATGTGTTTCAAACATCACAATGCTAGTGCCAGTATAAGAAGTAACACTCTTTGAAACAGCCTTACTGATGGTTTCGTTCTTTGACTCCATTGATGCTATTTTGACATAAAAGAGATGAGCAATAGGGATGTCCCACTGGGCGTGCCAAAATTTATGGACAATGATTTCTCGCCCGCAAAAATTAAAATAGAAATAATGCAACTATGAAATCAATTGCAAATCATATATTTTATTAATTTAGAAGTATGGGTTACAACCTCCTATTTAATTCGCTGATTCTTTCTGTCATGGATTCAAGGGCCTTTTGGGCTTAATCTCGATCCGTTATCACAATATCAATTTGGATTTGATCCGTCTTAGGGGTCTTTGGACTTAATCTCGATATGGATGTGACTCCGAGGGCCTTTGAGGCTTGATCTCGAAGATGAATTTGTACTTAGAAGGGAAGTGATCCGATATGATAGGGCTTCGCAACCTCCAAGACTCTTGTTGTGTTTGAAACTCTCCCTTGGCCTTCTATTTATAGAGGAAGGGAGCCACATCACCTTGCCACATGTCAATCTATGATTCGTCACGGTAAATTATAAAAGATAATTAGTGATAAGTAATAAGTAATTGGGGTAAAGTAAAAGGGTAATTAATAAATAAAAGTAAAAGTTAAATTAGGTGGAATTTTAGTTACCACTTAATTAAACAAAATTACTATTTTTATTTATTTTACAACATTTTACTATCTATAGTCAGGTCTTTTTAATTCCAAAACCCACATGCAATTAGGATTTATAATCTCCTATTCATGTAGAAAATAATGAAGACTTACATATATATATATATATATATATATGCATATTTGATCCCTATATATCTTACATATATACGATTTTAGACATTTCTTCT
>JAXGGT010000116.1:7361522-7401373 GCA_035583425.1 Marsdenia floribunda | reverse complement strand
AATTCCCCGTGGGGATCCCCGATCCCCAACGGGGCGGGGATGGTATGAAAAAAAAATTCCCCGCAGGGGATGGGGACAGGGATGGGGAATACATGTGAGAATCGAGGATGGGGATGGGGGAAGGTGTCCCCGCAAACCCCCATCCCCGTTGCCATCCCTAATTCCAAAAGAGCCAAATGCCCCTAGCAAAACCAACTGCCTCCACCATCACTTGGTGAGTAAATGAAGAATTCTTCACAATATCTTGAGCCTGCTAGCTATGAACTCTTGTGTTCACCAATGCAAGGACCTCTGGGTGGCGAATATCCAACAAGTCTTTCAAATGAAGTAATGTAGCCTTTGAGCTAACACTGCGGCAGTTCCAAAATAGGAACTTATTCATCATAATTATAAGAAGGTATTTAATTGGAGGTTGACCCTACCTCCATGGGTGCATCTACCTTAACTGACTCCAATGCTGCCTCTTTACCATTTTGGCAGTCAGAAAAGTGTTTGGTTTTGTCCTAGTGAATCTAGATCTATCTCCATCTGGGCTGCTCAGGCTTTATGAACTGTAGCAAGCGGTTGAGACAGGCCCTATCCGCCAGCGGTAGTAGGGTGGTGTAGGTTCTTGGGTTGGGATTGGTGTAGGACTCCGGCTTCTTGTCGTCCAATCCACCCGTCTATTGGATCTGGTTGGGGCTGAGGTCCCTTAATGGGCCTGGTCTCTCACCTTTTTTATTGCATTGATGCTTACTACCCCTCAACTCCTAGGCAGGCCCAACTACCTCTACGGTTGGATTAGTCTGTGCCGAACCCAGACCTTTCTCCTTGTTTTTCTTGCTCCCATTCTGGGCCCCTTTGTCATGTGCTCTACCCTTCAGTCCACTTGGGCCCGACAGGTCCTATATTTGTTGTTTGAGGCTTTCTATGCTTTCTAATATTGCTTCTTCTCTAGACAAGTCTTCCAGTGCTGCGAATTTTGTTCCCTCCTAAATGCATGACATCCTATTGTTCCATATTGACCTCCGTCTGTGATGTCCTTTTCTGCTTTCCTTGGTCCCCGCGTTCCTCGGTGAATGCGAGTCGGGTCGACCCGAGTCTCTAGGAAGAGGCCTCTGGTCCCCTTGTCGCCTGGTAGGAATTTTCTTGCGATGCCGATTTGCCTCTGAAGGTATAGCTTTCCGAGCCATGCTGTTTTGGGGCAGCTGTTGTCTTCAACGCACATGTGCGGGCAGTAGCCAAGGACCAAACGAAGCTGCCGCAGTGCTGGAACCCTACATCCCTTCTTTGGTTCCTTTGTTGGCCAAATCTTCTGTTTTCAAGCTAGTTAGTGTTAATTATGGGCAGGACTCCCTCCAGTGGCCAAATTGCCCACAGTGGAAACAGATTCGTGTTCCACTGCCTGCAGCCTTCCCATGACCATGACACTTGGGATCAGTAGGCGGTTAAAGTTCAGTTCAATACACACCCTTGTGAATTTCCCCTTAGCCACTTCAGGTGATGTTGTGTCTACCTTAACAACCTTGCCAATGGCGTTTCCTAAGCTCAATGGAGTCCGCTTGTTAAACATTTCAATTGGTAAATTTAGGAAACGGATCCACACTAGCGTTGTGGAGATTTCATGTTGTGATGGAGTGAAGTTGGGTCTCCAATTGGACACCGTGAGGTAATGTCCCATTACCTTCCAGAACCTTCATGTAATCTTCCGGCGAGTAGAATCTGGCAATGAGAAAGCCCTCAGCCAGATCAATTAGTTCACACCCCTCTCAAGCTGGCTTCAAGAGTCTCGGTTCGAACATTTTTTGGCTGAAGGACTCACCTAATACTTTCAGTATGAGAGCTCGTCGCCACGGTTGCTAGAGGGCTTTGTATTGATCCCAAGGCAGATCGACTATCGAGCATTGTGAAGGATCGAGGTCCGTGTCGTGCCATTGTATGACATCTGCCAATGATAAGTCATCGATGATATCTAGTTCCCCCTCCCCGGTGTACAGGGGCTAGATCCTAGCCTTCCCTTGCAAAGCCTCTGCAGAGGACGGGCCTGACCAACATCTGTCATTGACCTCCTCCATCTCTGTATGTTCACTCGTTTTATCATGTTTGTGTTTTTTGACGCTTGGTTCAAACTAGCCCGTCTCCTCCACAGACAAGTTCCCCTCCTTGGCAGTTTCAGAGCACATTCTTAGAGAGAGAAAAACCCGTTCTCAATGCTTGATCTAGTTTTGTAGTTATCTATGATTTTGACTAGACCTAAAAATAACTTCAGCTAACATGACATTTACTTTTCTAAATAAAAAACAAAGACTCCTAACGTAAGAATATACTCATAAAAGTCTTTATCAAATGTCACACAAGTTGTATAACTTCATTATAATTATTTTCTACATAAACCATTTTGTAAATACTATAAGACCAATTAAATTCCTTCGCTATCAGTACACAAAAGAATATTATATAATCGGAAAATTGGTCATTTTAGTCCTCATATTAATTTCGTTTGGACAAAGGGTCCCTGTTTTTTATTTTTGGATAAATGAATCTTCATTCTTTTTTCTTTTGGATGAAAGGGTCCCTGTTTTTAAATTTTTGGATAAATGAATCCTCATTCTTTTTTTGTTTGGACAAATGTATCATTTTGACAAATTTTATTTAGAAAAAATAAGTGTTAGTTTTTACATGATTTATTATTATTCTGCATATTGTGATGATAATTATTTCATTTTATTTTTTAATTTTCATAATTTCTCTCTTCTTTTGTTGTATTTTTAGAACAAAATTAGTTAAAAGGACCCGTTTGTCCAAATAAATAAGAATGGAAATTCGTTTATCCCAAAAAAAAAAAAAAAAAAAACCCTTTGTCCAAACAAAATTAATTTAGGGACTAAAATAACCAATCTTCCTTATATAATCCAAAAGAATTAAAAAATCATCACAAACGTATTAACTCACATTTAAAAAAAAAAAAAAAAAACACTAAATGGTATTAGTCATTTTGTATATCAATGTAATGCTAACATAATTTTTTTTAAATAAAGGGTTTATTATAGAGCAAATATTGAAACTTACTCTATTTAGCATTAGTTGTGTTAGAGTCAATTGGATAAAATTAAAAATATTTGTTTTTGTCAAATTAAAAAAAAAAAAAATAGTTGTAAGAATAGATATTTGTAAATATCTTAATTGTAATATATTGAATAAGATTCAATTTCTACATAGGTAAGAAGTAATACAAGTTGGAAGTGATCCATTGTTAACAATTCACTCTCTTTTGTTTCAAGAGCTAAAAGAATAGAATAATTGTCTTTTTTTTTTTTTTTTTCCTTTTTAAGTAAACCTTCATTTTATTTTACGTATACCAATAGTAAATCGAACCATGTCAAATATCCTTTTAAAGGATAAATTTTATCAACACTTACTTCCCCATTTACAAAGTCTATACTCAAATTTTAAAATTACCAAGAAACTCGAAAGAAAACAACGTACCCATTATAAATTTTCATGGTTCTTTGGTAACTTCACTTTTGGACCTAGCACCTGGTGAGAAGGAAAAAAGCAACTCTAGTTGTCAAGATTAGTTTTAGTCTAAATGTTGAAAAAGTGCAGGAGGAACTATATTTGTGCACAAAGGATTTCATTCCATGTATCAGGAATGCCAGGAAGACACCAATGCAGACAATCATTTATACCATTTGATGCTGCTGCTGATCTACCGTAACGTGAAATATGAGCCTCGTCCCTGAGTTCAGAAATAGCAGTTATATCCAAGAGTCTCACTTTTGTACCCTTAACAGCATGTGCAATAACAGTGTCATTTGATTCATCCAAAAAGATTTCACTTCCTCTAGACATTGGGGTTGTGTTATCACAACTACCTCCTGTATTCCAATCACCATTGAAGAAATGTCTAGGGGATATGGTCCTAAAGAATACTTTGAGCTCTGGTCTCAAGTAAATTTTTGAATTAACCCATCTGGTAATGCTATTTATACTGTAATTCTTAGCATTTCCCATTTCTGCAATCTTCCTATCGTCATTTGCCTTTCCGTTTACATACATCACCCATCTATTTCCTCTCAGCTTCCCTCTGTTCCAATGATGACCCGTATTAAGAACTACGATGTCAAATTGATTAATAAAATGCCTCAAGAAAGCTGGAGGTCTGTCCAAATGCATAGCAAATTCATCTGTACTACCTGTCTTGTTGTTGATTGGTTGTATGTCGCATAGAGTTGCTGACCAATAATACAAAATTGTAGTGTTTGTCTTTGGGAATCGGTATGCCCATCCCTCAGGACGAACTGCTCCACGTGGCTTTACCAGGCCATATTTCCATCCAACATTTTCTACTTCTGGTTTCTCCTCTCCACCAGAAGCCATGCACATTAGAGACTGAAATTGTTGTCTACCTAACGAGTCTCCTATAAAGGCAAGAGTTTTGTCCTGCATTCTGAAATACTGTCATGTTTTAGAGCAATTTTTACACGATAAACAAACATTCACCAAACAACCACTCGTTAACTAGAACTAGATAAAAGGAAAGGACTCTTGTTTGAATATATACCTCGTGAAGAACTCTGATTGTTTAAACTCTGGCATTTCACAAGATTGTGGTTGCCAACGGTATCCCTCATATGAAAAGTTTGTTCGCTGGGTAAGCCTGCATGCCCACATGTCTGAAAGCCATTGTTTGCACCCAAATCCTGAATAAAGTGGTCGATGATTGTCTGCCACCCACTTGCCTTTAGCATAATTACAAGCTACATAAATAACTTAGGCATTAGGTACACCAAAAAGCAGCTCATCACATAAGAGTAAAAACATGGCATGAATTTCAAAATGCATCAATATTTTATATTTTCTATAGATTTGGCTTTCAACTTTGACAAGAAAGGACATCATTATCTATATATATATATATATTAAATAAAAAAAAAAAATAGAAAGTTTCTATGACTAACTGAAGATTACACATGCCTTATCAAATCATAATTAAACATGAAAAGATTAAGTTTGTTTCACAAGGAGTTATTTATACAACATGCCTAAATTGTTAAAACATTAAGAAAAGTGGTCCTTTTGTTTTATCCTTTTCATGTGCTAAGAAGACCTACACAAATCTTTCAGTATTCATTTTGGAAAAGTCAATTATGCTCATAACTTAACTTCCTCTCAGAACTATCTGACAAGCCAAAAATGTCTACATATGCAAAGTATCTTAAAACATGTCATTCACGTATGAATGCAAATTTTGGATTGTTATTGTTTAAGTTGTAAACAAGCTCTTAATATTTATCCCTGAGAAAGTTACTATGTTCAAAGAAAAAGAAGAAAAAAAAAAAAAAAATGTAAACTAGAATAATTATTTTAAATAGAAGTTGGATTTCCCTACACTTGATCATAGATAACATGAAGGGTTATCTATCTTTCGTCAAGAGAAGGAAAAAAAAAAACAAATACAAATGTAAGTACTTGAGATTTTCTAGAGATTCAAGTATAAACATAATAGGAAAAAGTTATATTGCTCTGGGCTCTGGTGCAAGATTTAATTCGAAGACATGTAACCTACATCTATATCCATATGAAAGGATATATACCATGTAATCTGAATTATAAATGCACTATTTTGTCATCTAACTTCTCTTGTTAATAGAACAGGTTTCCAAAAGAAAGAGCAAAATACATAAGTACTTCAAAGTAAGTACTGCTAATTTGGAGTAAATTAAGATGCAATTTACAATATTTTAGGGAAAAATATCTCAGTGGCATAATTCTCACATGTTGGTTTTTTTATAATTAGATCACATGGCTGTTGTAAATTGTTCTACTAGTACTACAATTGGATTAATACATGGAACATTAGAATATTTAAAAGCAGTATTAATGCATACCTTCATTCTTTAAAGATGTTCCAAGTGCATTATCATTTCTTCGATCATTAAGGATAGTCGTATTCGTCTGTGCAGTACCGTGGAAGCCTTCAATTTCTTTTGTATCTTTTCTACTATCTTGTGAATCCATATCCTCACTCTGAAATTTCTTATTAGGCTTCACTGAAATTGGAGAATCAAAGGATTCATCCACCAACAACTCTGTAATATGGAAATTGTTCAATAGTAAGGTTCTAAAACAAAAATGTAAAATCTAAATCACTAGTGAAAATTTCTTGAAGATTTATTGTTTCGTACTTATATAGTAGTTTCTGAGAACATTGCCTCATTTAGTAATCATATTAAATATCAAGACAGGTCGAAATTTCTCTTTGGGACGATGTTTTGGAAGCATATACGATAAGGCTTGTTTGATTTAGAGTGGGAGATTGAGAGAGGAGGAGGGCTATATCACACAACATAGGACCACAACCAGTTTGGCTTACTTGAACTAAGCAACCATGAATACTTGAAAATACAACTAGAGAGAGAGAGACAAAAAGGAGCAAGTACCTCAAGATGATTAAAGAAAGCATAAGAACTATAAGATAGCATGTCTAAAGATGCAAGTTAAACATTTAGATACAGTTCAACGAAAATGAGACCTTCTCATATAATAAATGAACAACAATAAGCTGATATTCAACATATCAAATCATCTCAACATAACATCTTCTAATGAGAATTATCTAATTCTTTTTGGACAAGTTGGAAAAGAAAAATTGCACTTTGTTCCCTCACTAAATACTTTAGTTTCATTACACCACTGATCTTGTACCCAAGATAAAACAAAATAGAGAAATGAAAAACCAAGGTTGGTTTATGAACCTGAATTATGGATGAGAAACTGATCCTGTGCAGAGAAAGAACTTGGGACAAGTGGGTTTTTCTCCCAAGACCAGAGGAGAATGGTTGTGCCAATAAGAACTGCAAGTGTGAAAGAAACATGTCTTCCCCAATACCTGCTAAATTTCCCTCCCTTCATTTGAAAGGATTTTCAGCAAAACTTAGCCTATCTAAACTTGCGCAGGTAAACAAGTAATCACCATTAACTTCAATTCTAAAAAACTGCATGAGGAGGCAGTGTGCTTCTCTGCAAAGAGTTTCATGAAATCCTGTTTCGAAATTGAGATACAAATAGAAGAAAAAGATTAAAAAGAAGAAGAGAAAAAAAAAAAAAAAATGAAAAGAAAAACACTTCAACAGATTAACCGCACAATATATCCTATCACACAATACATTCCACATCATGCTCATCAAATAGGCAATGCAAGCTCTATGCATCTAAGAATTCATCAATTTCAAATTTCAAAACTTTTTAATACAGTATCACATCTGCCATCCAAATATATTAAATTAATAACATATAATTTATTTCAGAACTAGAGAGCAGTAATTTTTTTTTTTTTTTCTTTTATAAAAAAAATTCATCTTTTCATATATATATATATATATATATTGTAGCTATTATACCATCTTCCATCCTTTCTCTCAATGAAAAATATTTCTAGGGTAACAAATTAAGAAAAGAAATTCTAAACCACTAACAGAAAATGCAGATTCAACCTTAAAATTACCGTAACTCAATACTCAATAACGATTCTACATTAAAATAAATAAGCATTTCCATCTGTGACTACAAAAGTAACCAAAACTGATCAGACAATCGAAAATTAATTTGATTACATGGGCATATGCTTAATGTGAATAACAATAATATATATATATATATGTTGGTAAGTAACAAGAATATATATATACACAGAAGAAGTTGTCAATGTTGAGACTTGAGAGATCTCTTGATGCTTGTTTTATTCTTTCATACGGCAATATATCCGATCTACTTTCTTTTTCTTTTTCATTTATATATTTTTGGAAATAACCTTTAAATACTTTTAAATTTTTTTTTCCCTACAAATTTTGAGACAATTTGGACTCTAATGTATCTAAAATTTATAATCTCTAAAATTGTCATCAAATACTTCTTGACTAAAATTATTTAGGTATATATGGATAACAATCACAAATTAAAAAAAAAAAAAAAAAAAAAAAAGTCGTTTTTTTTAAGCACATCACATTCGATAAGATATTATATATGATACCAATAAAAATAAATAAAATATGTATCAATTTAAATGAACCAAAAATTAAAATTATTGTATTATGTTAACTTAATATTTATAATTTTTTTTTTTATGAATAAAGACTATAATCACTTTAAAATTTATATAAAAGTATACTTAAATATATTTCTCACAAGTCTAAATATTTTAAAATATTTTAATAATTTTTATACAATTATAATTTTTATTTTAAAAATAATGAATAGTGACTTAAAACATATAATAATATTATTTTTTTTGAAATTTTGAAGACTTTTGCCTCTAACATGTCTCGAACTCATGAGTTTTCGAATCATAAGTGAAGATGCTACCACTGAACTAAGGCTTCTTGACATATACATCAATTAATATTTAATATTTTTATGAGCCTAAAAGTAAGGAGATAAATAAAAAATTTCAATTTAAGATTCTTGTTACTACTCATTCATATTTAAGATAACCAAAAATATTACCATTTATATATTTTTTAAAAAATGCAATAAAAAAAATAAATGGGTGAGATATAATATTTATTATAACGCCCTTTTAAAACAAAATAAATAAATAAATTAGTGAGATATAATAATATTTATTATCTATGAATTATAATAATGTCTTTCAAAAAAAATTAAGTAAATAATAAATAGATAAGATATAGTACCATAATGTCTTTTAAAGAAAGCTACAAATAAAATCAGTGAGATATGAAGATATATATAACAAATACAAATTTTACTTGTATAAAAGTTAAGTTCAACTTGAAGAACGTAGAGTCATCTTTCATCATGGATGAATGCATGGATTCATCTTTCATCTTGGATGAATGCATGGATTCATCTTTTTGTTAATGAATACAGGTTTTACTTTTAGAAGTAAAGTTCAACTTTGAAAGTGCAAGTTCATGTTTCATCTTGGATGAATGCAAGTTTCACTTGTAGAAGTTACATTCATATTAAAGAGCGTGGATACATATGTCATCTTGTATGAATCCAAGTTTCACTTAGATGTCAACTTCAAATTGAAGATAGTGTTTTCATCTTTTGTCTTAGATGAATGGAAGTTTTACTCGTAGAAGTTAAGTTTCACTTAATTAAGAATGTGTATTTATCTTTCTTCTTGAATGTATGCCATATTCTATTGTAGAAAGTGAAGTTCAACTAAAAGAATGTGAATTTATCTTTCATCTTAGCTCATGATTCATCTTTCATCTTGAATAAATGCAAGTTTTACTTGTGGAAAGTGAAGCTCAACTGGAAGAACATGTACTTATCTTTCATATAGATGAATGTGTTGATTCATCTTTTGTTTTGAATTAATGCAATGATTCATCTTTCATCTTGTATGAATTTTTGCTTGTAGAACGTGAAGTTCAACTGGAAGAACATGGGTTTATCTTTCAACTTGAATGAATACAAGGATTCATCTTTCATCTTGGATTAATGCTTGGATTGATCTTTCTTCTTGGATGAATGCTTGGGTTCATCTTTTGTCTTGGATGAATGTGGATTCATCTTTCGTCATGTATGAATGAAAGTTTCACCTTTGGAAAGTGAAGTTAAATTAGAAGAACATAGATTCATCTTTCATCTTGGATGAATGCAAGTTTCACTTGTAAAAGTTAAGTTCCACTTGAAGAACATGGGTTCATCTTTTCTCTTGGATGAATTCATGGATTCATCTTTCAACTTTATCGAATGCAAGTTTCAATTGTAAAAGTTGTCCAACTTGAGGAATACGGATCCATCTTTCGTCTTGAATGATTGCATGGATTCATTTTCGTCTTGGGTAAATACAAGTTTCACTTGTAGAAGCTAAGTTCAACTTAAAGAATGTGGATTTAACTTATATCTTTAATGAATGCATGTATTGACTCATCTTCCGTTTTAAATGAATGTGTTGATTCATCTTCTGTCTTGGATGAATGCAAGTTTTACTTCCAAAGTTTAAGTTCAACTTGAAGAATGGATATTTATCTTTTGTCTTGTAATGAATACAAGTTTCACTTGTATAATTTAATTTCAATTGAATGAACATGGATTTACTTTCATTTTAAAGAAGACCAAACAAAAAATTTAAGTGCATTTGTCTAGTCTACTGTGACTTTTGAAGATAAAAGATTTTTTTTATAAAATTTGTCTAGCTTCTTGCTATGTGACTGTTGAGGCAAATTGGTGAAAATGATCTTTTTTTTTTTTTTTTTTTTTCGTTTACCGCTCATAGTCCTAATTATTTTATTTTATCTTTTAATATTCCTTATCTTTAGTTATCCATATGGTTCTTCTGTTAATTTTTTAATGATCAACCGTTAGTCAATTTTTTTTTTTTTTGGACCAAGGGAAAAAATAATTTTTCTTTATTAAATTATAATCACTTTTTGCATTAAAATGATGCAGATAATTGAAACCCCTAGGAAGATTCCTTTAAACGGATGATTCCTCCAAAAGCTTTAACTAAATCTTGGCTCTCTTTCCTGCAAAACAAAGCTCAAAGTGTAAAAAATCCCTAAGACTCCTCTGATACTTAAGTCAACAAATGATAAAAGAATTAAAACAGGAAGTTAAAGTTTGAGGGTCAAAGTTAACATATATTTTTCTAAACAAAAGTACAACTATTTATACACAAAAACTAGGCAAAAAGTATGTGAAATTTTAATGCAGGGCAATATTATGATGATCTTGTCAAAGAGTGGGATTTAATATTATATGGGCCTTGCCCTAAAGTTGGGCTACCATAAATGCCCATTGGAAATATATATATATAAATGGTTTTGGATCATTAGAAATTTGTAACAGTTTTAGGCTACTATTATCATAAATGTCTATTGGAAAAGAATTATAAGTTTTTTGGACAAATGTAATATGATATATTGAAGAATCGTTTGTAAGTTTGTTTTAGGTAAATATTCATATGATATGAGTGTGTTTAGTAGCATCTAAGATAACGTACTTGACCACGATATGTTGAAGGTGCGAACTCAATTTCTGAAGTTGGCTTGAATTTACTTTTTTTATTTTTTTCTTTGCAGGAAAATGGAGGTTATGGCTTCTTTTGCTTCCATGACCCTAAATTACTTGATAAATACAAGAAAGTGATTTTAGAAATTGCTAAAAAAAAAAAAAAAATGTTGAAGCTGATTTAAAGATGATGGGGATTATGAAAAAGGGCCAAAAGATGGAAAATTAATGTGATGGGTTGGATGCTTAATTCTAATATTTGCAGTAGGAGTGTCATTTTCGCATGCTAAAAATATTTGATTGGCATTGGAATGAGAATTGTAGTGGTATTTGTAATAGATGAAGATATATTAGATTGGTTGGTAGATTTATCTACTGTTGTGAATCTTTTAGAAATTGAAATGGTTTTGTTTGGATTAGAAATCAAATCCTTTGATTTTATTATGATCATTACCAATTGCATGATATTGACTTTGATTTAAAATAGTTGAATTTAAATGTTGTAAATGGACACCAAATTGGCGGTCATCACTACAAATGAATATGCTTCAAATGGACACCAAAACTACTAATCACCAAAAGCAATGCATATCAAAACTTATGCTATAAATGTTTGCCTAAGTTGCTCCCCAAAAATGTTAAAAAATGCTTGTCAAACATAATTCCTTAAACTTAAGTATTTTACAATAATTAACAACATGATGGAACAAATTGATTAACAAAAGCAATGGACAACAAATGGGCATCCATAACTGCAAAAGTGAAAATGTTGAAAATGGATAACAAAACTATTGATTACCAAAAGCAATGAATAATAAACTTATACTTGTTAAGCATAAACCTCTATTAGCAAAAAAGGAAAAAAGAATTATGCAAAATCAAAATGTTGCAACACCTTCCCAAAATTTAATATAGGAAATTCCATTAGACAATATTTTGATATGATTATAATATTTCATTAATTCCGATTTGTTTAATACAAAATATAACATGAAACAATAGTTGGAAATGGAACATAATATGTAAAACATCAATTCCAATAATGTCTCCAAAATATGCTTTCAGCTCATACTTATAATTGATGTCAAAATATACAAAAACTATGGTCCAAGCTTCCAAGTCATGTTTGTAATAGATTCCAAAATATACAAAAATAATGGTATAAGATTGCAAATCATGTTTGTAATAATGGATTACAAATATACAAAAACAATGGTTCACATTGTAAAAAAAAAAAAAAAGTATTGTCTACTATTTTAGTGTCCCAAGTCCTCTTCCTCTTGCTTTTTTGCTGCAAAAACAATTATACATTTTTAAAATGGTAATAGATTGGGGACAAATATATCAATTTGGCAAAAAAAAAAAAAATTATAATTTAACTATCTTAACAACATTTAGAACATAATAGCCTACTACTCTTACATAAGCTTGCATTGGATTCTTTAGAATCAGTTCGGATAAGAATCCTGAAATAAAAGAATCAGCTGCCTCATTTGTATCAATAAGTGTTTCTTTGGATAGTAGTATCACATGATATATTGTTACCTTCTTATCATAGCTAAGAGGACAAAATCAACACATTGAATTATGACAACAATTCTTTTTTATTTCCTTCATGGGAAGGGCGAATTAAATAAACCTACTAGGTCCATTCAGATAAACCTACTCAGTCTCCCAATTATGAACTTTTATGAAAGCCTTTGCCCTTTTCTTTTTTTTCTTTTTTTTTCATTTTTTCAAACAAATATTCTACATACATTAAAGTTGTCCCCCCCACCCTTGAATATCCTTGAAAATTTTGCATACAAAGGTAGTAGATAGGTTCCTTGAAAAAACACAGTTGCATGCTCAATAGCAAGTAAAACATATTCTGGAGAGATAGTGACAAAGAATTCGACAATGTAAGAAGTTTTTGCAAGTCCAATTTTCTTGTCTCAAGTACTCAACTTTGTAGCAATTAGAGGTGTAAACAAAATTGAGATAAGTGATCTATATGTTGGATTATACTCCTCGTTGTAATAGTGAATCTTAATATCATTTTTAATGGATTTTTTTTTTCCATTTATTCTCCAAATTCATCACTTTTTATACAATTCAGGTTAGTTATTTAATCAAAAATTTGAAACATTCATCGGGCTTTTTTATTGGAGTTTTGCTTAAAATTTTCCTAAAAAGATAATTTTCATTAACAAGTATGACATTATTCAAATTAATGTCATATATATTTATTCAATTTTTTTCTTTTTTCTTTTTTAGAAAAATAAGAATTGAAGGTTAACATTCTTTTCTTTTCTTTGAAAAATAATAGTTTTAGTCCACTTAAATTTATTTTGTGAAAAAAAAAAAATTATATGTCAGACTTTATATTTTACACTATTGTAAATAATAATTAATTAATATTAAATGTAAATGATTAACTAAAAAAGTAAGGAAGGAAGGAAGGAAGGAATCAGGATAATAAAAAGCTTATATAAAGATAATATAAAGTTACATTTTGGGGTCCGAATATATATATATATTAATAAGTTGATTCTCCCTTTGTATATAAATTCATTATTTTAGGAGAAAAATAAATAAATTTGGAGCTTGATCTCGAAATTCAATTTAACTTCAAGGGTCTTTGGCTTAATTTCAATCTGGATTTGGGAGAAGTAAATAATCTGTTAGAACTTCATTGATTCTCTTTTGAATTTTTCTTTTCGATGCCTTTGGGCATGATCTCATTACTTGATATCTGATTTGCTTTGATCGAGAGCCTTGGGATTTGATCTCAATATGGATTTGGGAGTAGAGAATTTGTTAGAACTTTATTGATTCTCTTCTGATTTTTTTTTTTTTTTTCAAGTAACTTGGGGCTTGATCTCAAAATAAGATATTTAGGTTAAGAGTGTTGAGGCTTGATTTCATTTTTAGATTTGGGGTGATTTTGTCATTTACAATTTCAGCTCGTGAGGGCCAAGAGAATCCATTTTTACTAACTTAGACTTGTCGGGGTTGTCTTTAGCAGTTTAGCCACGTATGACACCTTTGGTGGTTTTCATCCATAGTTTTAGCTCATGCGAGCTATAAGTAACTTGCAATTTAAGCACATCCAGTCAAGGAGCCTTTATTTGGATGTTTGACATATATTTGTAGATAATTTATACTCATGTCAAGGAGTATTCATTTGGATTAACTTTATTTGTAGATAGTTTATACTCTTATCAAGGAGTCTTCATTTAGATGTTTGGCTTCATAGGTGTAGATAGTTAATATTCTTATTAAGGAGTCTTTATTTCATTAACTTTAACATGTGTAGATAGTTTATACTTGTATCAAAGAGACTTCATTTGATTGACTTCATGTATAGTTAGTTTTATACTTGTATCAAAGAGTATTCATTTAGATTGACTTCATTTGTAGATAGTTTATACTCATATCAAGGAGTCTTCATTTGGATTGACTTTTATTTGTAGATAGTTTATATGGATTGACTTTTATTTGTAGATAGTTTATACTCATATCAAGGAGTCTTCATTTGGATTGACTTTTATTTATAGATAGTTTATACATGTATTAAGGAGTCTTCATTAGGGTATCTGACTTCATATGTAAAGATAGTTTATACTCGTATCAAGGAGTATTCCTTTTCATCAGTTGAAGAAGAACTGCCCCTATTTGCATCGATGGTCATTTCCTTGTCATGTGCTAGTGTGGCCAATTCTTCAAAATTTTTAGAATTAACCCTTTGTGGATGTATTGAAGCATCCAATGTATACCTTAAATACATATTTCTATGGTAGACTTCTCCCTCAAATGATCCTAGTAATTAAAGTTTAAGTTCCTCCATCTGTTAATATAATCAACTACGAGCTCATCCTTCCATTGGCGAGAATTTGTTAACTCCACCATGTTGACAACACAAAGAATACTATAGAAGTGATTAAGAAATTCTCGTTCAAGTTGGTCCCAACTACTAATACAGTTGGGCTCAAGGTCAATATACTAATCAAAAGGATTTCCTTTAAATGAACGCACAAATAGCTCCACTAAGAGATCTTCATATGTCCTAGCATTGTTACATGTCTTGGCAAAGTGTGCCACATGTTGCTTTGAGTTTCCTTTATCATCAAATTGCTGGAACTTTAGCAGTTGATATCCAATCAGTATTCTCATATTGTCAATTCTTTGTGAGTAAGGTTTGACATATGTGAGAATGGACTTGTTGCCACCAACTTCCCATTTGTTTTTTATCGTTCCCATAATGAAGTCCTTCAGCTGATTAACATAAATTAGTCCATCAAAGGGACTTGTATTTTTTAGGTCTTCTTTGAATTCTCCGCTTTCTCTTGAGCTTTGAGATTCTTTGGAGAAGTTCGAATTGTTTACTCACTTCTCTCAATTTGATTCAATAAATGAGCAACGGACTCATCTTGTTGCTAGGAATGGTTGGTGAGAATTTCTACTAACTACGTGAGGTTCACCAATTGATCATCGATGTTTAAGTTGCTCATCATCATAACAGGAGTATTCGAAAGAGTAATTGACTCCTCATGAATAGAAGGTTTTAGCCAAGGATCTCCACCGGGGGATGAGCGAGTTGAAGTAGTGTTTGAAGTGTCGTCATCTTCTTTGAGACTGTCTTCTTTGTCCATTGAAGATGATGATGCCCTTTGATTAACTTTCTTACTTAATGGCAATGAGGAAACATCAGTATCATTGATGAGTGACACACGATTGCAACTTCTTTATATAAAGCAACATTCATCTTACTCCTTGTTATCATGTCATGAACTAGAGCTGCACTAACAATTGTGGAAGTAATGCCCCTTTGTCATTGATTTCTTTTGAACAAGTAGGCTTTGACATCTTGCTCCTTGAAACCATCTATGACATAAATTGCAAATGAGGTTGTCCCTTTAAGAGAAGAGATGGTCCCACTGGGTATTTCAAAAAAATTTTCAAATAAATTTCGAGTCTACAAAAATTAGAGACAAGAAAAAAATAGACAAATAAAATATATATACAAAGAAATTTGGTTACAAATCTCTAATTTCTTAATTTGAGGAAAAGATCCTCTGATTCTTGTCTTCAACAAAAACATCAATTTAATTATGTAAAACTTCACTTTTTGATCAATCGAGATTTGATGAAGAATGTCAAATCTTTTTTTGTTGAAACCTTCTCAACTTATTTGATGAAGAATGCCTCAAAGAATATTGCCTTGTATATTTGAAGAAAACTCTTTGAAGAACTCCTTGAATATTTGAGGAAGACTCGATGTCACGCCCCGAAATCGAGACGCGGCGCGACCCTACCCTAAAGGTTTCCCCCAAGAGCACAATGTTTCTTTCTCACTCAATCAATAATAAAATATCCCCAAATATAGATATACAAAAGAAATTAAGTCTTTAATATAAAGTAAATAATCTCCGATTTAAATCCTCAACATCTAGTAGATAAGTCTTAAGAGAAATTCTAAAGAAAATATTACAATCTCCCAAAAATTAAAAATAGAGTTAGGGGTACCACCCCAAGCTTACTAAAAACAAAACAAATTCAAACAAAGTAACTATTCAATCCCAAAACAAATAAATAACAAAAAGTCAAGCTTCACCTACTCTATTATTCCGTGTCACTAGAATCTACAAAAGAAGGGAGAATAGAGGGAAAAGAATGAGTTAAAAGCCCAGTGAATAAACAGAATATCCATTTTATTATTCCTAAAACATCTAAAAATCAGTGATTGAAAATGAATAATTTCAAAATAACCCATCAACTAATCAAAACAGACTTCTCATCAAGTTTATCAAGCAAACACAAATATCATATATTCAAATTCATTTCTTTTAGGTAGGTTCAAACAAGTTCAGACACTCGTTGGTTTAACTGAATTCAGCTCTAGCTGTACTCCTGTTAGGACAGTCAGAACTTATAAAAGTATGAGCTTTTTCACCTTACTCTATGGGTTCAGAACTTATAATTTGGAACATGTTCCTCCAACTAATTCCTAATAAACTTGAGCCAAAAAAACTTATATTTTTTGGGAAAGCTTAAATAATTTTAACAAAATAAAATTTCTTCAAATAAAGAAAATAGAAATCTTTAGGAAACTAAAAAATTTTTCAGAAGGCTAATAAAGATCTTTGTGAAGTAAATATTTGAAGAAAATAATAAAAAGGAAAATCTTTTAATTAACTTTAAATAGACATAAATAAGGTTCTTACGAGAATGAAAAGAAACGAATTATTTCCTTCAGAAAAAAAAATGAAAGAGATAAGAATTAAAGAAATTTTATCAAGAATCGAGAACTCAATTCGTTGAAATGAAAGAAGCAAAAATTCGAAGGATTTTATCAAGTAAACGGAATGCAAAGAAAATCAAAATATCTCATTTACTCACCTCTTGCGATTCGAAGAAATATTGATATAAAAAACAAATCAATTTGTTCATAGAGAAACAAAAGCAAGAATTTATCAAAAAAAATAGAAAATCGAAATATTCTATTTACTCACCTCTATGATTCCCAATTAAAATCTGAATCCATTTATTCAATCTCTGAGTCCCAACCTAAATATCACAAAATTTTGACTCAAGCTCTGTTTAATAAATCTAATTTACCAGATAAAGGGATTGAGAAATTCACTTATCGCGTTAACATTCGTGGATTGGATTTTCTCCAATTGTTCCCGTTGATTAGCCACCTCCTAAAACATAGACAAAGCGTAAGTTCTCCAAAACTTAGTAACCCCGATAATCAAATAAACTAAACCCTAACTATTTCAAGCGATAAATAAATAAAAGTACTTAATTAATAGATATCTATTAAATACGAAATTAGTAAATATAAATATCTATTACTCAAAATTATTCTTTTCCTTGTTTACCTTTATTAAAGTGGTTGGGTATTACTCTCCAACTTTTGTAGAGCTCTTCCTTTGAAGTTCAGATTTTCTTCGATATTGATTTTTTTTTTCTACTTCTTTCTCTATGTCTTGTGTTGTAAATTCAATTGTTATGTGTCTTTTCTTGTCCATAACCTTGGTATAACACCCTATATAGGCCAAGATTTAGGAGCTACCAAAATGACTTAGTTACATAACCCAAATCTCAAATTTTTCTATCTTTACTCTGTAAAATATCATCAAAATATTACTTAAGATAATAATTTAGGAAAGAGCCTCATTTTTAAAGATTGTCAAAATCCCAAGAACATTTAAAGATCCACATATGATTTAGACAATTTCTTAAAAGCCTCTAAACTAGGATTACTTCCCAACTGATTTATGAGCCTCAATCTAGGTTGGGTCGAAGTGATCTTTGTCCAAAATTATATTTTAGCATTTTTCCGAATAGACCAAAATAATTGGAACTCTTTAGACTTTATTTAAATAATTAAAACTAAACATATTTTTAGTCTTAATTAAATAAATTATTTTTTACCAAAATTCCTTTATTTACATTTGTGATCTTCAATATTAGTGTGTTGAGGAGAATTGGGAGAATCACCATAATCAATCCACAAATCTTCTTCATCATTGCCATCCAAAGGTTGTTCAAGGTTCCAATGGAAACTTGCGAAGTATCTAAGAACATTCTCAAACTTGGGAGTCATGAGCACCTTATCTAACAAAGAAGGAAAAATACGATGATAATTCTTCAAAGGGGGAAATTGTTTAAAGACTTAAAATTATCTTTTCCATATCCAATCAAAATAAGGAAAGAAATCTTATATTGAGAGTCAAATAAGTGATATTTCACTTCTGACTACACATATATCTACCAGAAATTTAAACCATATTTTATATTTTTGTACTCTTATTTTTTATGATAAAAGGTTAACATATTTTAAAGTTTTTTTATATAATAATTTATATATTAAATATAAATCATTAAGTAAAGAGTATTGGGAAAAAAATAAAATAAAAGATAAATAGAAATAGAGTTAAAAGTGAAACAGATAAAAGGAAGATAAAAAAAAGGAAGGGAGAGATCTTAGCGAGATCATGTAAAGTCTTCTCCAGGCTTTGTAATATATGTAGCTCTGTAATTGAACCGAACGTCTCATGTTTGAGTTTGCTTAGATTAATTTTTGATTATTGTCGAACCTGAACATAACCGAGCATGTGATGTTTGAACTTGTTTGATTAATTATTCGAACACTATTTGAGTAGGCTCGATTAATTTTTCAAACTTAAAATCTTATTTGAATTTGTTTGATTATTTACTTGTATAGTTTGAAAATCATACTCGTTTAGTTTTTAGTTAGTCTAAAGTCTAAACTCTAATTTGAGCTTGAAAATGGATTATATTTTGAAAAATTTATAAAAAATATTAATTTAAATGGTAAAATATTAATAAATACAATAATTTATATAATATATAAATATTATAATTTGTTCGTGAACGTTTGAATAATAATCGAGTATAAAAAAATGTTTGAGTTTGTTTGTTTAATAAACAAACGAACTTTAATTAAACATAAACGAGTTTGATCAAGCTTTTGTTCACAAACGTTTGACTCATTTACAGCTTTAAATATATGTATTAATAGGCTACATGTTCCTTTTTATATAAATTCATTATTTAGGAAAAAGGAAATTGAAGAATCAATTAATTTTTAAAACTATATAAAAAAAAAATTAATAAAATTAGAAAAATTGGTCATTTTAATCCTTATATTTTTATCGTTTGGACAAATGGGTCCTTATATATATATATATATGGACAATTAAATCACTATTCAATTTTTCATTGGACAAATGAGTCCTTTTCAGGTAAATTTTGGAAATTTTTAATCACATAAATGAGGGTTTATTAAAATTAAGTTAATTAATAATATTATAAATGATAAAAATGTTTTTCACAAGATTTACACATGCTTGATACCTCAACTACAGTGACTAAAAATTGTCAATATTTAGCTAAAAGGACTCATTTGTTTAATCAAAAAATATAAAAGGACTTTGGCTGCAACTGATCAGATCTAAATATCTCCGCGGACGTCGACTTCTTGATATGCAAAACTGCCCCAACTCTGCCTCTTGGACAATGCAAGGAGTGTGGAAATGTAAAGACATCCTATCCCAGAATATTTGTTACAGCATTGGTCATAATTCTGCTCTCTCTATCTTTGATGACCCTTGGATCCCATCTCTCCCTAATTTTCTGCCCCCTAAACCTGATTCCTGGCCCTGTCACATCACACAGGTGCGTGATCTTATGCATTGTGAAACCAGTACTTGGAATACCCCCTTACTTCTCTGCTTATTCCCAACTCAAGTGAAGGATGCAATCCTGAAAATACCTATTCCTCTTCATGAGGAACAAGACACGTTGATGTGGGCTGCCTCCAAGTCAGGCAAATTCTCTGTGAAATCAGTTTATAGAGTTTCCCACTTCACGCAGCAATTTGTAGACCTCAGGACTCCAAATGGACACTGGCTAATGATCTGGAAGTCCTCTCTCCACCCTAGGCATAAACTCTTGATCTGGAAAATCTTTTCCAATTCTTTTTCCACCCAAGACAGGCTTCAACATATTCTTCACTCTCCCTCCACCAATTGCTTCCTCTGTGGGGGCCCTGTGGAATCCCTTCATCACCTTTTCGTTGACTGCCCCATTTCTGTTGTTGTTTGGGCTAACTCTCCCTGGAAATTACGAATTACTGGCTTGGCTGCTCAGTCTCTTAATTCATGGTTGGAAGAGCTTCTCAATCCCAGTACTCCACACCTACTGCCGGGTTTGGAAAAGGAGGAACTCCTGCACTATACTGCTGTGGCTTTCGAATATATATGGAGATTGAGAAATGTTGTTCGTTTGGGTGGTGATGTGGGTGATCTGACAGCTCACTTTTCTAACATTAATTCTACTGCTAAATTGTATTGGAATGCCAGTTTTAATCGCAGGAAGAAAAAGATGCTCCCTCATTTGGATAAGTGGGAACCGCCCCCTACAGGTTGGTTGAAATTTAATATGGATGCTGGTTTGATTAGTAACCAGTCGTGGTTTGCATGCATCTTATGGGACCACCTGGGCAATCCTACTGGCGCTTGGATTGGAAGGGAGACTGCAGATAATGCATTTGCTGCTGAGGCCATGGCTTTTTTGTTGGCCTGCAAAACGGGAGAGGATTTGACTATCCCTAAACTCATTATTGAAGGGGATGATTTGACTGTAGTTAATGCGCTGAATGGTGATGAATCCCAAGTTGATTGGAGATCTCGTTCTTTTGTGTCTCATGGGCAATCTCTTCTCAGTAAATGGCCCTTATGGACTGTTAAATTTGTTCCTAGATATTGTAATTTTGTTGCCCATAATCTGGCACGATGGGCTTCTTCAGTAAATTTCACAGGTTACCTCCCCCCCCAATCAATCCCCAACGATGTATTCTGTGTCCAGGGGGGTCATTCTGCTGTAATCTCTGCTGAGGCTGACTCTGAAATTAATGAAGAAGGCTGAGTACTTTTTACCAAAAAAAAAAAAAAGTATAAATTCCTATAATTTTTTTTTTCCTTTTACACCTTTGGCGACTTTTTTCTCCTTTGGATATTGGCTTTTGTGGCTTCATAGAAACAATTCAATTTTTTTATCCACTCAATCAAAACTCTCCTTCTAGAATGTCTTTTCTAGAGCCATTGAATTTCACCAAAATATTGACTTCTCGACTACCAAACAATCCAAAAAAATAATTAATTGTGAAATGGACCCCTCCAACATACTCCCTCTTGAAACTTAATACAGATGGATCTACTAACCTAAACCAAGGAATAGGGGGCATAAGAGTCTCTTTTCTTTTCTTTTCTTTTTTTTTTTTTTGCTTTAATGCAGGAGATGTTTTGAATGCGTCGTAACTATGGGCACCATCTTTAAGCCATATTCACATTTAATCCCTATTTGAGTCAGGTAAATCTCTTTTTAGAGATAAACTCTAACTCCAAATTTAAATGACTATATACGTGAGTATAATCTCGATCTTGCGACGTCACTTAAGTAAGAAAAATACCTTATCAAGTCACCTATACCTTAGGGTTAGGGGGGCAAAGGTGTCTTAATAGACCATAATCTGTGATGGAATAAGTAAATTTTATTAGAACAGAATCTTCGTTAGCAATATGTTAATAGACATTTTTGCCCTCAAACAATAACTCTTTACTAACATAGGAAGTGGGATTCAATATCTTGAAATTAATACAGATTATGAAGTTCTTATACATCTCCTATTTGAAGAATGCACTAATGCTCATTGTCAAATCATTGTGGACGATTCTAGATTTTTTTTTTTTTTTTTTTTTCCAAATGCAAAAATTCTCTTAGTGCATGATTCAACACTCATGTGGAGACATGGTTGCAAATGCCCTCTCTAAGCATGCCACTCAATATCAGGACTTTTCTTTGCAGATATCCTCTTGTGTTACACCTTTTGTCTCCTATTGGATGTATTTTGATAATTTAGGCCTAGGAATAGTTAGATGTACCTAATCAATATGGCCCAATAACCTTCTTTTGTATTTTTTTATTTCTTTTTAATGTTTTTTACTTTTTAAGGGGGGCGGGGCGGAAGAATGCTGCCCAACAACCCATCATGTTTGGTAAACTCTAACTTAAGTTTGATAATTTTAACTTTATCATTTTTTAATTCAATCTCTTGAATTCATAGAACTATCAGACCAATAGAGATGATTTATGATTTTAGCTTTAAGACCATAAGAGAAAAGGTTTCAAACTTTCTTTTTCACCTCTAACCTCTAATATGACTCAAACTCATGATTTCTTATAAGAGTTGTTTGATACCAACTGAGCTAAATTATCTTGCTATATTTTGAACTTAAAAAAGACTATTTGTGTATTTTTTTTATTTCTTTATTGTTTCTCAAAGAACACACATTATTTGTTGGACGAAAAAAGTACCATTTAAAGCCTTTTTGGAAACCCAACTCAAGCTTAGGGATGACAATTAAAATTGCACTCCATGGAAAACTTGCATACCAATCTTATTTTGACTGGAAAATTCTTGCTTTAACCGAGTTCGAGAATGGTGATTTCCTGAAAATAAAAATCGGAAATGATATTAACCCTCAATCTCTGCCCAATATATCTATATATAATATTTTCAATTATATATAAAAAATAAAACATAACAATCGTAATTATTAAAAAAAAATTAAATAAATTATAATAATTATTTAATAGATAATAAATTAGCTACAAACTAATATTCAATTTCTTCATTTTATGATTTTATAGAAGCAAAATTATATTAACGTAGTAATTGTAATTTTAAATATGATATCTTAATTATAAGATCATAAACTCATAATATTATATCATCAAATTTTTTAATAAATATAATAATTTATTTTAAATTTTCTGTGTAAATATTTAATATGAAAAAAAATTATATATTATATAAATAATTATAAACAATCATAATAAATTTAGTGTATATGTAGAATATAATTATTTAAAATATATATTTTTATTACTAATAATTTTAAAATTTTAGTTCTTCAAAATTCTAATTTAATAATATTTATAATTTTATTCTCACTAATTCATGTTCAAGTGAAAAAATCCTATCTTTACTCGGAATCTTATTTTATTTTAAGGTTTAATTTTATAATTTTTTTTAAAAAATATATATATATATATATTAGAGCACCACCAAATCCTCCTAAAGCCCAAACCTCCATTTCTCCTACTTGTTGTCCTCCCCTACCCTTTCGTAAAAGAATACTTAAATTTTTATTTTACGAAATTTATCAATTAATTTTTTATTAATAATTTAATTTAAAAAAGAAATAAAAATATTGTGGTGAAAAATTGTTATGGAGATCCCCAATCCTTGACGGGGCGGGAATGGAATGTAAAAATAATTTCCCATAAAGAATGGGAAATATAGGAAAGAATCCCCGCAAATCCTAGTCCCCAATGCCATCCATACTCAAGGTGTGTGATCTTCTGCTTCACTGTCATAATTTGATTCATCTTATGGTACAAAGAGGTAATAAAAAAAGTCATCGTCTTCATCTCTTGAGCTGTCTAGTTTTGAAAAATACATTGTTTTGTGTCCTTCATGATCAAAAGAGTGAAATTCCCTTTGTAACTCCACATGGATGAGTACTTCAACTTGGAATGGATGATTTGACCAAAATTCAACTTTACTTTGCAAGAATGATTTGATTTGATATCTATCCATCATGATTGTGATGTAATTAACTGTCAATTTGGTCTTGGAGTATTTGATTTTTATACAAATGTGTTCCAAGATAAGGTCTTTGAGTCAATTAAGATGTCTTTGAATTCTCTAGGGTTGGCAATGTTAAAACCAGTCCATGCAAAGACCTATTCTTGAGAGAAATGGTACAATCTTGAAATGTGAGTAAGAACAGTGAGATTGACAACAAGATGATATAAAGTAAATACCACATATTTGTTTGTTCTTTGTTTTTGGTTGAAAACCTTATTGACAATGGTGTTTGGAGACAACATTTGCTGCAGGTACTCTTTTGTGAGAGAGACTGAGATCTCATCAATCAAATTCCTTTGTGTCCCCTTGGTGGTTGTGATAAACGCATTTGGCACTTTACTCCCAACAGTACCTTCACAGTGTCATCTGCATATAAGGTGGCTTGGCAGCTTTGTTTCTCACAACAAATGGCAACATCTTCGTCCCCTTCCCCTTCTCTATGGAGGCTGATTTGGAGCATGAAGATCCCACCAAAAATCCAGCATTTCTTATGACGCCTATCCTATCCATTGGAACTTTGGCCACTCGCACAAACCTCAAAAAGAGGTGCTTATAGGTGGAAGATGTCTACCCCTACTGCTGGCATCATCAAGAGGAGGACACACATTTGTTCCTTGAGTGCAATGTTGCCCGAGAGGTATGGCACATGCGATCAGTGGACATAACTCGCTAGACATCTACTGCTTGCTCTTAGCTGGAATTTTTCAACCACATCAAGAATGACACCATTATGACATATAGCTTTGTGGAGGAAATTGTTGTGATGTTATGGTTCATGTGGACAGCTCGCAAGTCTTTGTTCTTCAAGGGTGTAGCGGAACATTCTTTAGCAATAGTTGCGGCTGGACATAGTTTCATCACAAGTTTTCGGCTGGCTTTGGATGACGTTTCTTCACCGGCTGTTTCAATACCAAAACCCCAACCTCAATGGATTGCACCATGCGAAGGCCTCCTGAAAATGAATGTGGATGCTGCTTTCTCTCGTCATGGAGTAGGCTTCGGTTTTGTGATTAGAGATCACATAGGCTGGTTGATCTCATCAGGAGCTGGTCCGTTACTAAACTCCCTTTCTCCCATCCATGTTGAATTGATGGGTGCTTGGAAGAGTTTCCTCATAGCACAGAACTCTAATCTTCAAGTATCTATTATTGAAATGGATTGTAAGGTAGCGATCTCAAGCTTACAATGTGATGGGGAAGACTACTCAATTTTTGGAAATTTTCACCATATGCTAAAAACTTTTTGTATTACTCAAGTAGGTTGCACCTTTTCTTTCCAACCTAGATCTACAAATAAAATTGCTCATATCCTAACTCAAGTAGGTATAATGCTTGATCATGATGTATGTTTGAATGTACACGCTCACCTTTTTGTCTTTTCACTCCTTCACTCAAATTGACAACATTACAATAAATAAAATCCTTTTTCCACTCAAAAAAATCATTTGGAATAAAAACCAACAAAAAATTTTAAAAAGAACAAAATTATTCCGTTGTACGCTATTTTTTTTATACTGAATAAATAAAACAAATTATTTTTATTTAATTAGATACATCATTATTATCATATCAAAAAAACTAACAAAAATTAATTAAAAATAATACATAAAAAATACATAAGCAAATTTTTAAATCACAATCAATTAAAAAATAATTCTATATAAAATGTATTAAGAAAAACAAAGAACAAAAATATTCAAATATATATATATATATATATATATATATATATATATATATATTTGAAAATAAGCAAATAATAATAATAATAATAAACAAACAAACCAACAAAAAAAAAACGTAAAAGATAAAAATAACCAAAAAACCAAATATCCGAAGAAGTACATTGGTGGAATGTCGTGTATATATATAAATATATGGACAGAGGGGTGGGGGGTGTGCAAACTAGTCAAAAATCCAAAACGATCCAGGACTAATATCCTGTAACAAGAAAAGAGTCCACATTCTATAAGCAAACTCAGTTCTCAGTATGATTCTTTCAATAACAGTTCTTATTTGGTCTAATATTTGTCAACTTTTGAAATAAGAAACACGAAAAAAAAAGGCATCTGGGCTTGAAAATCCTAATTGATAAATCATGAGAAACGAGATCAAGACTTTTCATTGGTCAAATTCAGCTCATGTAATAATGACACAAGTTAAACCTGCCCAGATGACAAGAAAATACAGTGAGCATCTACAATTCATAGACCATGAAATATCAGTCAAAATTGATGTCCTATTT
The DNA here is from genome assembly GCA_035583425.1 of Marsdenia floribunda. Taxonomy (NCBI): domain Eukaryota; kingdom Viridiplantae; phylum Streptophyta; class Magnoliopsida; order Gentianales; family Apocynaceae; genus Marsdenia; species Marsdenia floribunda. The sequence goes on along the minus strand of JAXGGT010000116.1, from coordinate 7,374,936 downwards.
TACAATACTGCTGAATCAATTGAAGCGGTCACAGCTTCAACAAATTGGATCACATGGTTCATCACCCTCATAAGCAGGAAGTTAAGTACTCTAGCTCCATCACCTGCTAGAATTTAATTTCAAAAGGAGAGAATTTTAAAAGAGGAAGCATGTTTGTACTATAGTAAATAAAATAAAAGATGTACCTAAAGCAATTTCCATCAAGAGAATGTAACAAAAGAGCAACATCGCCACATTTCACCGAAATGAAGAAAAAGAACAAATCAATTTACACAGCAGTAAAGAAGCTTGATATGTTTCTTACGGCACAAAGTCGTAGAAATTAACAAGATAAACAGGTTCCTCCCCAGCCAGTAGCTTATAGATAATAAATGAACCCTCATAGGTATTTTCCCGCAATGAGAAACTTCATATACTCACACTCCCTGACTCTTAGTCTCCTCACGCTAATAACCTATCTACAGTTCTAATATGTTAAACTTGTCCCCTAGTAGCAGACCTGAAGTCATTCCAAAGCATAAACCTATATAAAACTTCTGGTTCATATGCAGAAACCAAAGATCCTTCAATTCTACTCAGGAACAAGATACAAGACTAAGGTTAAAGCCTGAACAAGGATCCAAATTAAGAAAGAACAGTAACAGAAGACTGTTCATGGCAAAATTGTTACATACAATATCAAGAGAGATATGAGAGATATGCCAATCTCCTACTATTGGCTATAGAAGACTAATATACAGTGAATTATTACATTCTAAATCCATAAAATGGAGAGAGGGGTCAAAAAAACAAATACTAGTGAATTTTGTATGATGAAGCTTTAGAACAAATCAATAATAAGATATTAATTGTGATAGAAGTAAGTCAAAAGCAGGAAACCAGATTGTAAAAGGAGAAACAAAAATGAGGAAGTGGATTAAAAGAATTTATCCATAGGGCAATAGATCTGAGAATTTAAGCGTGTCCATAGATCTGAGTCCTATATGAATGATCTAATTTTTTAACTATATGAAGAGAGAAAAACTCAGAGAAGGTGCAGTTTGGGGGATGGCACAAACTAACAGGGTTAAATGAACAATCACAAAACTGAAGTACAAGGCAAAATTAAAATGACAGATGTAAGGGGAAAAATTCTAGTGACAAATAAATTTTCTCAAAATCTAGGTTTTACACCTAAATTAAAATATGTTCATGACACTAAAAATTATAATATATTCTAGATTTAGCACCCTTCAACATACAATATAATATAGTCCAAGGTTTCGCCAACTATGTGCTTCTGTGATGCTTCTTTCTTTCATGAGGGTATTTTGGTCTTTTCATGAGATTGACCAAAGGACGAGTCTCCAGTAAACCCAGGTAACAAACATTTATACTCTCATTTTTTTTCATGTTTTCATCCTTAAAAGCCATGAACAGATGCAATTGATTTCTCCCCAAAACCAAAATTACAAGTAGATTTTTCTCCACTACTTCACAGTATTGAAAAAGTTCTCTCAATATCATTCGGGATGATGAAAAGATTGAACATTTCTCTCTCATTTTGGGATGCATTGCAAGTGCAACTCTGACCCTCTTAGAATTACCACAACATCAGCAATGCAAAGATGGCAAAGAAGTAAACCAACTGGGGAACTATAGCTTCATAACTATAAGTATGAGCTCCAATCTCAAGGTTCACGGTCTCAACTCCTCAAACTCATCAAAGCAAAGAGGTTCAATTCTTTTTTCAGGACAAGAACCAACTAAAAGCCCAAAGACGCTCCCTTTAAGATGTCACACAATATCTGATACAAAAGAAAAATAACATGAAAATCTGATAATGCCTTCTTGTTCGGTTAACAGGATAGTGAAACTGAAATTTCAAGTCAGTTGATGAATGCAGACCAGAGGATAAAATCAGATTAATACAACTGCTCACACACAAGGAAGACTATGTATAAATATGTCTGTGTATATATAGATAGAGAGACATCCATAGCCAGCCAAGTCAGTACCTGATATGCAAAGCAATGGATAGGTTGCATCCTCCACTCATGATTTTTTTTTCTTCTCAGCTTTAGAAGGGGTTTTCCCATATGCCAAAAGCCTTGAATTTGGTATTTTTAGTTCAGCTTTACGGAGCCTTCTCTTACTTTTCCGGGAAAGTTTATTTGTATCATTATTCACTTCTTCAGTCTCTGGCCTCTCCCCCTCTGAATTTCTCCCTACTGAATATTTTAGGTCATCAACACCCTTGAACTTATTGCGAGGCTTTGATACCTCTTCTTGAAGAAGTTCCTTATTCCTTTGCTTTTGCTCGTATATTTTCATGCGTGGAACCTTCCATTCTTTTTCCCTGTACGGAGCCAGCTTTTTAAGCGGAATAAATTGATTCAATTCCTTATCATCCAGCATCAAAATTTCTTCGGTAGTCATTCCATATCTTTTAGGATTGACAGTTTTATACTTGAATCTTGTCTTCAAGTCTCCAACTGTATCTTCATAATCTAATTTATAATACTCCTCCAATAATTGGTCTCTAACTGCCTTCTCCACTTCACTAGGTTTTCTTTTCCGTTTCTTTTTCCGCTTACCATCTTCATGTTCCTGATCTTCGCCTACAGTTTGTTCAATTTGTTCATGACCATTCTCTGCCTTCAGCTTCAATAGTTTTTCCCTGGTCAAACGAAATCCATCACTGGACTTATTCACATCATCCCATCCCTTGGGAAGTCCAAGCATTTCATCTTCTTCGTCAAAATCTGGTTTCTCTAACTCACCATCTTCCTCCATATCACTCCCAAACTCAGGGTCAATATCATCAGCCTCATAATACTCCTTATCAAAGGCCTCCTTCATCTTCTTATCATACTCTTCTGCATCAAATTCTTCCTCCAGGTCGTCCAGGTCAAACAACATAGCCCCATCATCCCCAATCCCTGCAGCTTCCTTAATCTTCTGAAGCTTCTCTTTCATCTCCCTCTTTTTCAAATTTTTCAAATGCTTCAGCTCCTCCTTTCTCTCAAACTCTGCTTGTTCCTTTCTCTCCTCCTTCCTCTCCCTTTGCAACTTCCTAGTGTTTGCTTTCTTCCTGACTGAGCCCTCCACTACTCTAGAATGACCCATCACCCTATCCCCTGCATTCTCCTCAAACCTGAAATTATACTCCCTTTCATAATCCTCTTGTTTCTCAATTTCTTCTTCATCTTCAGAAAATCTCGTCTGAAACCCATCTTCATCCATACATCCACTTTTATCACCATCATCACGCATCCACAACCTGTTTTTAAAATAATCCTTCAAGAACATGGAATCTTCGTCCAACTTTTCATCTGACCCAAAATACTCATCCAATTTACTCCCTATGCCAAAATCATCATCTTTATCATCAACATCCTTCTTACTTTTTTCCTTCAGTAAGTCTCCTCCATCATCTGCACCTTTCTCTGCCTCCTCCACAGTCTCGAAAAAGGCCTTTCTCAGCTCCTCTTGCTCCTCCAAGTAGCTCTTAACCTTCTTTTTACCGGCCATATTTTTGTCAATACTATCCTCAAACTCTGGCCCCTCCTCAATCAAATGCTTTGAAACCACATCTTTCAAATACAGTGGCTTCTTTTTCTCATTGTTACCATCCTTTTCCGTATTCCGTTTCTCGTTTCCATCATCCCTATCACCAGATTCGTCATCAGATTCAAACAATTTAGCATCTTTAGTTTTCAGAACAGGGTCTTTATTCCTTACTTTTATCAACGCATCAAAAAATTCCAAATCCTTCGTCTTACTCGAGTTAAGGTCGTCCTCCTCTTCTTCCGATGACTCCTCAGATTCCGAATCCTCATCGTCTGAAATCACACCTTTCTTCTTGAGCTCCTCCAGTCTCTGCAAATCCTCCCGCTTCTTGTTATACTCGTACCTCTTTGCAAACTCTTCATTGATTTTAATTTGCTCATCGCCATTACATGTATCTTCATCGTCAAAGAGCTTCAGATCCATTCTTTACCAAATGTAGGGTAACCAAATTTGGGGTTTAGGGTTTTGACAGAAGTAGAGAAAGTGGCAATGTGCGTAATTCTGAGATTCTGATAGCCCAAACTAGTTTCCCGGGCTCCATTATCAAAATGGCCTAATTTTCTTCAAAATGTTTTTTTTTTTTTTTTTTTTTTTTTTTTAATAAATTTTATTCAAAATGTGACACTTTATTATTATTTTTGATAATTTTAAAGTGTGACACTTATTATAAGCAACAACCCATGGGTTTCAAGTGGAAGTAAATTAGGTTGTTTTCGACTGAAATTATTTTTCAAAATTTTATTTAAATTCAAAAAAATAAAAAAGAGTTATACTTGTTTGGACACCATCTAATATGATACTATTTACATATGGTGATTTAACAAAAAAAATGAATAAAAAATTCACTCACTTATTATAAATATTCAATATATACATATAAATATATATAACACAAATAACAATATCGTCATTACACTAATAAAATATATTATATTTGCCCCTCACTTATTAGACAACTTCTTAACTTGTTCTCACCTTACTCCTTGTTTTTTTGCAATTCACTCAACTTTTTTTGAAAAAAATAAACAATCTCAAAAAAAGTTCTAATCCAAAAACACCCTTAATTTCTTTTAAATAATATTTTGAATTTAAACTTTGTATATGAAAAAATAAATATTAGGAAAACTTTTCCCTAAAAAGGAATCGGAATGGGCTCAATTCTAAATTAGTTAGAGTTCAAAGTGACTAATGAATACGGAATGGTACACTTATTATAAAAAGAAGGCCTCTACTAACAATCCGTTGGTCTAAATAGAAGGAATTTAATTTTTTTTAAGTAAAATCTCGAGTTTGAATTTTGTATATAGAAAAAAAAAATTCCTAGAAAAAATATCTAACATGACTCGATTTCAAATTAATCAAAAATCAAAATAATCCCAAAAAAAAAAAAACAAAAACAAAAAGGGGGGAAGGCCTCTAATAATTATTGTCTGTGCTTTTCGGATTTGGTCCGTACTTGTTTTTCTTTGTCTTCCGCATCTCATTCAATGGCTCAGTTCTTTTTATAGCGTTTATGTAAGCTTTAGAAAGTAAGCCCTACAACTTGTCAAAAAAAAAAAAAAAAAAAAAAAAAGGAAAGTAAGCCCTACACTAAACCAGTATTTCATAGATAGTATAGACTATTTTCAATATTCCCTTTTCATTTTTTTTTTTTTTTTGTTATTAGTTGTTATTAGGGTGGTAATAGCTAGAATCTTGTAATCGTTATGTTAGATTGAGTTAAAATAATTATAAATATTACATCAATTTAATTTTAAAAAAAATGAGAATTGTATACTAATATTAAAATTTGTTTTTGCAAAAAATTAATATTTTGATCGATTGAAATATATATATTTAATAGTTAAATTTAACATAAGGACAAGACAAAATTATTCTAACAATTGAAGGTAAGATTTAAACATTTTTTTTTTAGTTGAAGGATAAAACTTAAATTTTTAATAGTTTAAAAAAATCATTGTAATAGTTTACTCCTGTTTATATAATCACGTATAATAAATTTTTAAAATTAATTTGTGCAAATATATATTGACTATTGTTTAATTTATATATATATATATATATTGACTATTGTTTAATTTATTTTAAAAGTAATTTTTTAAATAACTTAATTGAATTTTGAATATTTAATAATAAAAATTTAAACTTTTGAATTTTGAATATTTAATAATAAAAATTTAAACTTTTAAATTTTTAAATTTTAAAAAATATATTTGATTTGTTATAAAATAATTAATAATAATGTACATAAAGTAAAATAGAAAAAATAATTTAATTATAAATCTTATTCATCAACTCCAATCAATGTATGAAATACTCTATTTATAAAAATACATTTTTAAAGACCTAATAATGGCAAAGTCTAAAGAGTTAAAAATTAAGTAGGATATAGGTGTTTTCAATAGATATTCATATAATAAAATTACCAAAAAAAAAAAGAAAGATATTCATATAATAAATATATTTATAACACTCTTACTTGTATATGTCTATTGTACAAGGAATATCCTCATTAAAACTTTACAAGAGAAAAACTCTAAATCGACGCATTTCAACTTGTTCTAATCTTTTAAATGTTGAAGTTGGTAACACCTTTGTGAATAAATGTGTCAAATATAGTTTGTCTAATATTTCAAAAAATTCGAAAGACTTGTTTAGTTCCATTCTAATATCTTCTGGTTGGATATGAACTAAATCTTGCTATAAATTAACAGCAAAAGATATATCAAACCTCACATAATTAGCAAGACACGTTAGTGCACATCTTGTACTACAATATGGTACTTTAGGACAAAGTTGTTCTTTATCATCATTCACGAGATTGAAAAATGTTCTTTTTTGCATCAAGTGAGTGAACAACTATTAGGGTACTTAATGGATATATTTTGTTCTCGTAAAATATTTTAAATAAGGATTATTTCTTTTGTATAATATTTTGTATTATTTATTTTAAAGAATATGGTATTTTATATGTGTATACGATTTATGTATCTCATATAAGTATGCTTTGAGACATGTATAGTTTACATGATGTTGGCTCTTATGTCTTAATAAGCATAGAGGATTAGTTTTCGTTACACTTGTCTGTTGGTAAGTAGACATGACACACATGTATGATTTTGCTTATGTTATGACCCACCTAATTATGATAGAATTGGATTGGATATTCAGTATAGGCATCTCTTAAGGCTTATTTGAGCCACATTTCTTGTATTGGTTATGTCTTATGTATGTCTTGAATTTTTTTTTACATAATTTAAAGTCATAATATGTACTACGTTTATTATTTTTATTATGATTAATTTTTCTATATTTGTTTACGGGGAAACGGTGTACAATGATTTAAAATTTTCTTTCCAAATTATTTATTCTTAAGGGAAGAATTAGGATTACTTATTGGGTTTTATAGCTCATTATGTTATTTATTCATGTCTTGCAAGTTTTTAATAAGAAGAAGTAATTCAGGGACTTGAATAAGACTCGTGACTCGTGATACAGTTGTTTTTTTTTTTTTTTTGGGATTGTAGACTTTATGTCTTGGATTATTTTTAATCGTTTGGATTTGAGTTGTAATTATTGACTTTCAAGTTGATTTTTATTTCACATTGCATCAATAGTGAGTTTATTGAGGAATTTATTCCTTACTTATTTTAATTTTATGGAATAGTTATGTTGCCTTACATGTTGAATCTTTTAACACGTGGCGCCAGGTTTTGAGTCGTGACTCTTTTATTTTGTGTTTTGAATGTTTTATTTTAATTTTTTTTATCGGTAAATATATTTTTATTTTTATCTTAAATAGTTTCTTAAATAACTATTTAGTTTTTAAAGTTACATTTGGGATTTAAAAGTATTTCTTAACAAAAACAAAAGGCGAAATTGAAACTATATTAGTTAATAATTTTTTTTTTTTTGGACTAAATATAACAATTATTCATTTTTTATATTTATATTTAGAATATAAATGAAATTTGACATTTTTATTTTGTTAGAGCTATCTTATATATATATATGTATTTATTAATTCATATTTCTTTCAAATTTCAAAACTTCAGCAAAAATAAATAAATAAATAAATAATCAAGACATAAAGAAAAAAACCTAGGAGATCAACGGTCTAGGCAGCCCCGCCGAGCCCAATGAATTGTATTAGTTGGAATTGTCGGGGTTTGGGATCACCCCGAACAATTCATGAACTTAAGGATCTCGTCCATACCAAAAAATCGGACATTTTATTTTTAATGGAAACTCGTTTACTCTCTTCTCGCTTAGTCTCTTTAATGTTTTCTTTTCGATTCAATAATGTGTTTTGTGTTGATAGATAAGGATTTGGTGGCTGTCGTGCTTTGTTATGGAGAGATGAGGTGAATCTCCATGTTCTTAGCTACTCCATTGGCCACATTGATGCAAAAGTTTTTTCGTGTTGGGATGATACTCCTTATTTCTTCACTGGTTTTTATGGTAGCCGAGATGCTCAACAACGCCCTCATTATTGGGAACTCTTGAGGCGCATTGGGGCCAATAGGGTCAAACCCTGGATTACCATTGGTGATTTTAACGAGATCTTGTACCCGTTTGAAACTATTAGTTGTAATCCTCGACCCCGACATCTTATGCAAAATTTTCGTAGGGTGATTGAGGACCTTAACCTCTCGGAAATTCTAGCTCATGGCAGTACTTTTACTTGGTGTAATAGACATGAGGGCAGCCATATGACTTGGGTGAAGCTTGATTGTGGTTTTGGGAATGCTGCCCTTCATAATTTTCAACCCCTAATGCAGATTTCGGTGCTCCCTGTGGCTAATTCAGATCACTATGCTCTCTATTTTACTATGGTTGCTAGCAACTCTTCTAGGGGCAGCCCTCAACCAAGACCCACGCGCCTTGAACCTTGGTGGTTTTCTGACCAAGAATGTGATGATCTTATAGCTCGAGCGTGGATTGGTACTTCTTCTAAACAACCGGGTTCTCTTCAATGCAACTTGGAACATATGAAGGGGGAATTACTACTGTGGAGTTCTAGGAAGCATGGTCATATACCCCGGCTTATCAAAGAGGCCTGAAAGCACCTTGGTTGGTTGGATTTGCAGCATACGGAGGCTAAGGTTTTGAAGGAGGCTCATGACAATCTTCAATCCCTCCTTGGTATTGAGAATGACTATTGGAAGCAGCGCTCACGGTCCAATTGGCTTAGAGGAGGGGATCGCAACACATCTTACTTTCACCATCATGCCAACTCTAGACACCGACGGAACAATATCCACTTCGTGTTGGATGAACATGGCAGTAAAGTTACGGATCAGCAAGGAATTTCAGATGTGGCCAAAAGGTACTTTCACTCTCTTTTCAGTAGCTCACAATCTCCAGTTGATTATACTACTATCTTTGAGGGAGCAACGTTTAATTCACTGTCATCCTCCAGCAAAGTGCAGCTGGATACTCCCTTTACGGAAGCTGAAATTTGGGCAGCCTTGAAATCCTTTCATCCAACCAAAGCTCCAGGTTCGGATGGTTGTCATGCTGGCTTTTATAAAAGGTATTGCATATTGTTGGTCATGATGTGGTGGGGACTGTTTTAGCATGCTTAAATGGCTCTATGTCTATGGATGCTTTGAATGAAACTTTTATAACTCTTAGTCCTAAGGTGAAACATCCTAAGTCTATTGCTGAATTCCAGCCCATTAGCTTGTGTAATGTGAGTTATAAGATCATTACAAAGGTGATTGTTAATCGTATTAAATTGGTCTTGAGCTCTCTTATTGATAATTCCCAAAGTGCTTTTTGCAAAATCATTTGATTACGGATAATATTATTGTGGCTGTGAAGGCTTTTCATTTGCTGAAACTTGGTAAAGGTGGTTCTAATTCCGATGCCTATGCCCTTAAAATTGACATGTCTAAGGCCTATGATCGCATTGAATTGGGGTACATTCGTTGGGTTTTAACTTGTATGCAGTTTCCTTCTTATATGGTTGATCTTATTATGCATTGTGTATCATCTGTGTCCTTCCGGGTATTAGTTAATAGCATACCCTCTAGTAGTTTCACTCCTACTCGAGGGCTTTGCCAAGGTGATCCACTTTCTCCATATCTGTTCATTTTATGTGCTGAGGGTCTTTCTTGCCTCATCCATAAATCGGTTGGCTTAGGGAATTGGCGTGGTCTCTAATTGGGTAGGGGTGCTCCCCAACTGTCCCATTTATTTTTTGCAGATGACTACCTTTTATTTTTGAAAGATGTTGTAGGGAGTACAATTATTCTTCGGCAGGTGTTCGAGGACTATTCCAGGGCCTCCGGCCAGGTGATTAATTATCACAAGTCCTCAATTTTTTTCTCCAAGACTGTGCCTTCTCTAAGATGCCAAGAGATTGCTCACCATCTAGGAGTTCAATTTGGGGATGGTACTGGTAGTTATCTGGGGCTGCCCTATTTGATGGGCCACTCCAAGAAGCAAATTTTTGCCTATCTCACTGAAAGGATGTGGAAGAAAACTCATGGGTGGAAGGAAAAGCTCTTGTCCAAGGGGGGAAAGGAGGTTCTTATTAAATCAGTCTTGCAAGCTATTCCTACATATGCTATGTCCCTTCTCAAGCTCCCTCAATCCCTTATCCAAGATATGTGCTCCATTACTAGACGTTTTTGGTGGCATAATTTTGGAGATAGCAATGGTTTTCCTTGGATGGCATGGGAAAAGATGTGTAGACCAAAGGATGACGGGGGGCTTGGCTTTCATGAACTTGGCCTCTTTAACCAAGCTCTCTTAGAAAAGCAAGGGTGGCGCCTAATTCAGCATCCCAATTCTCTGGTTGCTAGGGTTCTAAAACACCATTACTTCCCTAATGGTGATTTTATGCACGCCAAATGTGGTACTCAACCTTCCTATCTATGGCGATCTTTTATCTATGGTCGTGAGCTGTTGGCAAAAGGGGTTCGATGGCTTGTTGGTGATGGCAAACACATACGAGTTTTTCATGATTCTTGGCTTCCTTAACCCCACTCTTTCAAATCAATTTCTTTCCCTTGCTTTCTTCATGAATCTTTTACGGTTGATAATCTTATTGATAATGGTACTTGGAGACCCTCTTTGTTGCAGGTCCTCTTTTGTGAGCAAGACCGGGAACTCATTAATCAAATTCCTTTTTGCCTTCTTGGTGGTTATGACAAACGTATTTGGCATTTCACCCCCAATGGTGCTTTCACAGTGGCTTCTGCATACAAGGTAGCTTGGCAGCTTCAGTTTTCATCACAATTGGCCACCTCTTCGACCCCCTCTTCTTCCATATGGAGGCTGATTTGGAGCATGCAGCTTCCCCCTAAGATTCAACACTTCCTATGGCACCTCTGCACAGGTACCTTGGCAACTCGCACCAACCTCAACCGAAGAGGTCTCTAGCTAGATGAAACATGCCCCTATTGTCGGTCTCATCCAGAGGAAGACACCCATCTACTTCTTGTTTGCTGGACTGCCAGGGAGGTCTGGCTACTGCTTTCGGTGGACATATCTCGCTAGACTACTACTGCTTGCTCTTAGCTGGATTTTTTCCACAATATCCACCAAGATGCTTCTATGTCGCCTGGCATTGTGGAGGAATTTGTGGTGATGCTGTGGTTCTTATGGCTGGCTCGAAATTCCTTGGTCTTCAAGGGCGTGGTGGAACAACCTTCAGCAATTGTGGTAGCTGGACAGGGCCTCCTTGCCAATTTTCGACAGGCTTTGGTTGCCTTTTCTACCCCAGCAGTCCCAAGACCTTTCCTCAACCCCAATGGTGTGCTCCACCCGAGGGTTCTCTCAAAATGAATGTGGATGCTGCATTCTCTCGGCATGGAGCAGGGTTTGGTTTTGTGGTTAGGGATCACACGGGCCGCTTAATCTTGTCTGGTGTTGGCCCTTTGTCTACTCTCTTTCGCCTACCCATGCTAAATTGATGGGTGCTTTGAGAAGCTTCCCCCTAGTGCAGTCCTCTTATCTTTAAGTGTCCATTATTGAAATGGATTGTCAGGTGGCTGTCAATACCCTATGCACTGGAGCGGATGACTACTCGCCTCTTGGACATTTTTATGCTATGCTTAAAACTCATTGTATGAAGTTTTTTTTTCCAACCTAGATCTGCTAACCGTGTTGCTCATGCTCTAGCACAACTAGGTAAGACGCTTACTCATGATGTATGTTGGGATACACATCCTCATCCTTCTGTTTTGTCACTCCTTCACTCGGATTGGCAACGTTACATTGAATGAATTCCTTTTTCCACTAAAAAAAAAAAAAATCTTCAGATTCAAGAAGAAAAAGGAAAGAAATAATTGTATATATTTAAACTAGAAAATACATTATTTATTTATCTATATTATACAAGATTACATGCTTCAAGAAATTTTTCATTTATATATTTTTTAATGGAATTATTTATAATTTATGTGACTTTTAATTTATGTTGTGGTTTTTAATTCCTTTTCAGTTTTTATCTAATTTTTTTTTTTTTTAATTTCTAGCTTTCTATTGTATTTTAATGTAATATCCCATTGGTCCCATTGATGTTAGATTGAAATATAAAATTTGTCATAATAATAAAAAATATCGATCCCACAAGAAAGATTATTTAAGTAATAAAATTTTCTTCTTTATATTCAACTTACACCAAAGATATTATCATTAGATTTTATTAACTACTGATAAAAATAAATAGAAGGGAAAATAGCCGGTTCAATCCCAGAATTATTTTCGGGAAGCCAGTTTAGTCCCTAAATTTTATTTTTGCCCTAATGTCATCCCCAAATTTTTTTTAACCTTCAAATCTTGTCCTTTTTCCGGTTTTACAATAGGTTACCGGTATTTTTTTTTTAAAATGCAAGGGGTATATTGGTAAAATGACATTGGGTGAAATGACAATTCTCGAAGCCCTTTAGGAACCTATTCCCCCGATGTTCAACTTCGTCGATGGGCGGGCTTGAAGAGGCAATCCCAGGTCGTTGGTCGGCTATCTTCCACCTCGCGGTAAGTTGATTTTTTTTTTCTTGTTTTTCTCCTCTTTGGTTTCTGATTTGAGCGTGTGTGTTAAACCAAACCTAAAACCTAAGAACCCATCCCCGATTTTCAGATTTCCAGCCGGTGGGCTTGAAGAAATGGCGATCCCCAGCTCGCAGTAAGGCTGTTTTTTTTATTTTATTTTTTTTCCTCTTTGGTTTCCGATTTTAGCGTCTCGTCTCTTTGAACATTAAGTGGAAGTTGGTTCTTAGTGGATGATAAGTTGTTTTGCTGGCAGATCCTAATACTTTCAAGCATTTTATTATTTCAATATGAGTTTACTGCTTATTTAATTTAGTTTGAGCTTTCTCATTAAAAAAGAGAAGTTCCATAAAAGAGCTCAATTAATCTCTATTGTATACTTATAAGAACTTCTTTGGGATTAAGGGTGGACTCATGTTTAGTAAATTATTCTCAATTTTCGAAAATTTAAATTCAATGCTATCTTGTTGTTGAAAATTTTAGGAGAGAGCTAGTTGCTCATTTCTCTTGCTAAGATTCTTAGCCTTATTGTTTATGATATATGGACCTGAAATTTTTAAGTTCATACTAGTTTCCAGATGATGTACTATTGCATTTGAAAGGTTAAACTGATAGTTTGTTATTCATCATGGATTTTGTTCTCCTTTTCTCTAATTCATCATTTGATGACTTTCAAAGTGAACATTCTTTTTCAATCAATTTGCTTTAGAAATGGTGTTTAGATATATGTATTTATGTTTTTGGATTCCTTTTTTCCTTTTTCTTTTGGTTGGTGGTGATTCTTTAGTTGCAATTATTTATTTTGCTCATCTCTTTCTTACAGTGTTAGTGGCTCGAGCACACAATTTGGTACTGCTCC